>SNQN01006616.1:24160-36531 GCA_008642245.1 Bassia scoparia | reverse complement strand
TWWTTTCGGTAAGTCATTCACATAAATTTTCATCCTAAGCCCCCTACGTTCGAGAGCCTCATCCGCTTGTAAATTCAAGTGTTTCAGATCCCTTTTAACTCCTTCCAACCAAGGAGTTTGGTGTAGGGGGATATTAAGGTTTCGGCTRGAGTTGTTGGAATGTTGTTCAAGGAGTGGACATGTTTGAGAACTGGGCATAATAAATTTTTTYGATCATGGTTAATCGTTGTTTCTACCGGTAGCTAAGGATAGTCGTTGATAATAATGTTGATGCAATTGGAAATATTGAATGTTAGAAATTTGCTCAAGTGGGAAAAACTTCCTAAATTTTGTAGTCTAGAGGCTGGTGGGATCAATTGTTTGTGATTTTGAATCTGTTAGGGGCTATTGATTGCGTGGTTGCTCAATTTCATCGCTAGGTAAATATGCTAGTGGCAGCATTTCTTCTTAAACATAAATTAGATGATAGCTTTCCGCATTTATACTTCACTTCGAAGTTTATTTMAGGGTAAGACGAGATTACTAATAATCTTGTAGGACGTGCCTAAGCAGCTTTTACATTCATCAATTTTTCTGTTGCTGCTTAACACTGTATAGTGGTTGCTATTGGTAATTACTAAGCATGGGAACATATTGTTGACAATCTATCAACTGTTTTTGCATTTTTGATGCCATTGTCATGTACCCACCATTTTTTTTCACTTTAGCTTGTCAAAATGCATACGATCCTTCATCTAATTTGTGCTCAGGTTGTGCAACAATTAGTTGAAAACAATGTGTAAGAGATATTGTTGCTCAAGGTTATTCTTTGTGATAGAGAAAACCCACCTGGTTGATGTTTTCTTATCCACTTATTAGTCTAGAGTGATGGAAGTTAATCATCAAGAGTAGAAGAATTTTGATATGTTTTATATAWCTTTTTGAGCAATTCTGATGTATAATGTGAAGTTACCTTGGTATCACTTTATATTGGGAAGAAATAGGTGATGTTGCGGTCTTATTGAACCTTAGAAATTGAATATCATCATAGTTGCCTGGTAAAAATGGAGAAGTGTGTCTTTATATGATGCTTAGGGTTTTCTTTGATATTGTTGGTATTGGAAAATTGGAGTTTATATATTGATAAGGATGTAAATAAACACAAAGAGTGGGGATCATAAGTATCTTAAGGGATGTCAAGGAAGAATGAAAATGAGGTTGTTGCAACTTGGAAGCAGTTAGAAAATTTTGAAACATATAAATTTGCACAAGCATGAGCTTTTCAACCAAAGGGGATGGAGGAGGATCTTTCTTGATGATTGCATGGAATAACATCTTTGGTTCATTTAGTTGTCCCCATTTATGGGATTTTGGCATTGATTGATTCTTTATCCCTTTGCTTAGGATGTAAATAGTGTTAAAGCGTAGTATTCTGGATGATTGTTTTTCATAATTATTTATTTTTGGTGAGGGTGTGGCGGTGGTTTTAAGAAATCTCAAAACCGTTGTATTTATAGTGTTTGGCTCAATGTGTAAACATAATTCTTCCATTGCTGGGAGATTTGGAGGGATAATATAAGCTTTCCCTTCCYTTCCTTTCCATTACCTTTCCCCTTCACTATTTCTATCCAAACAAGCTGTTAAGCTTCATATATTATGCCATTTGTAGCATCTACATTGTCATTGCTACGGTTGTTGCATAACCATGCTATATTGCTTGCTACTGAATGTTGCCAAGCATAGCATAGTTAGTATTTGGTCTTATAACCACCACCAAGTGTCTCCCTTTGTGTTGTAAGTAGACGAAATGAAAAGAGATACAGGTCTTGAGTYAGCTCAAGTATCTCCTTGATATATTTTACTCCAAAGGTTTGGTTTGGGGTTTTGTTGTATTATCCTTGGCATCAAGTTTCATCATGAGGACAGTCTTAAAGAGTTTTGCACCCCATGATTGATGCCTATTTGTCCATCATAGCATGCTAATGATCCTAGTGCGCAGTTAGTGGAAAACATAATAATGGTTTTTTTTTTGTCAAGTTCTCAAGTAGTTCTTATGGTGGACAAAGCTCGCCTGATTGATGATGAAACAAACAATAGGATAGGTAGTTGATTGTGATGAAACAAACAATAGGAATAGATAGTTGATGATGATGAAACAAACAATAGAATAGGATAGTTGATTGATGATGAACAAACAATAGGATAGGGTAGTTAATTCTTATGGTGGACAAAGCTCAAGTTGGTTGAATAGGATAGTTTTCTTTTGGGTATAGTTATTGTCTGAAACAAACAATCAATTAGGGTGGTAAAACCTTGTGCGTTCTACTCTAAATGAATAAATTAATAAATCCATAAAGCCTTATTCCTATAAGTGGGTCGGCTAACATGAGCCTCCGGAAGGCAGCCTCATTAATTTCCCACTCCTTGTCATCGAGAGCCTCATTCTCTTTTGCAAATCCAACTGCTTAGATCTTTTTTAACTCCTCCTACCAAGTCATTTTCGCTCTCCCTTTACCTCATTTAAAATCTCCAATTTCCCCTTTTCCACTCTTCAGGTCTCTGTCTCACATGTCCGAACCAACGCAAACGATTTTCCCTTATATGTGCAACAACACAATTTCCATGGAGAACTTTATTTCGAATTCTTGTAAGCCACCATTCTGTACCATGCAACAATACTACTATAAAATTTTCCCTTCATTAGAGGGATGCTTTGATCGCACAACACACCTGTAGGCGCTCTTCATTTAAGCCATCTCCATTTAGCCACCTTGATTTAATCTTATGAGCCACATCTTGGTCAATATCTTCATTCTTTTGGATGATTGACCCAAGATACTTAAAGCATTAACTCATGGCGAGATCTTTTCCGTTTAACCTCACCACTCTATCATTTGTCCCTCGCTATGACCCAAAACAACATTYCAAATAATCTGTTGCTTCGACTTAGCTTAATTCCTCGAGATTCCAACCTTTGTCTCCATTGCTCATTTGCTCCAACTTGGCATTAACCCCAGTTTTAGTTTCATCTCACAATACAATATCATCCGCAAATAGCATACACCATGGTACTTCATCTTGGATTGGCCTTGTCACTTCATCTATAACTAATGCAAAAAGGAAAGGRCTCAAYGCCGATCCTTGATGCCAATCAATTGTTATAGGGAAGTCCTTTGTCAAATTATCACAAGTGTGCACATTTGTCGACACATCTCGATACATGTCCTTAAACATGTCAATATACCTTCGGTGAATTCCTTTTTTCAACATTTCCCATCAAAGTACATTTCTTGGCACTTTGTCATAAGYCTTTCCTAGATCGATGAAAAMCATGGAGGTCCTTCCTCACCCTATAAAGGCTAAAATACTCCATCATTTGYCGTAATAAATGAATTGCTTCCATTGTGGATCTCCTTGGCATAATTTCAAATTGGTTTTCAGATATGCTAGTACATGYCCTTAAYCGATTATCTATTACTCGTTCCCATAATTTCATTGTGTGGCTTATAATCTTGAGTCCTCGGTAGTTAGCGTAATCTTAAGCATTTCCTTTGTTCTTATAAACTGGAACCAAAGTGCTCTTTCGCCAATCTCGAGGGATCCTTGAAGTCTTCCATACCTTGTTGAATAGCTTTGTTAACCAATCAATACCAACCTTTCCCAAACACTTTGGATCCCCATTTACAATAGGATTTGGTAATTTGTTAATGATTTAATTTCTCTCAACAAAAGTGACTAGAATTGTCATGCATTTCTATTGATACTAGATATGATATATGATGAGAAGTTTTCATATTGCATTTTCTAAGTGGGTTTAGGTGAGGGTTGAGTCTCATGTAATTAGGAAATTGATTAATACTATACTTGTGTGCTAAGATGGGAGAAACGTTACTATTAGTTATTAGATACTAGATTTTGGTTTCAATTGTTTAGAACTTGACCTYACACTTATGAAAGGAGGCCGACACTGAGAGGAAAGACCTTTGTAAAACTGATGTAAACATAAAAGACATAACTTGTGATAAATTCGACATGCTTGGTATGTGGCAATTGTGGTATGAAAATGGGAGATATAATACCAATCAGAACAAAAGCCATGTTTGCTACGAGGCGAGGACCGAAGGAGATTATAAATAAGGAGTGGTAATGGGATTAAATGTCGTATTAGAGAGTTACGAATAGAGAGAGGGTAAAATTACTATCTTGCCATTCATGAAAAGAGGATGAATTTTAGAAAGAGCATGCCAGTAATTTTGTTATACATTCTTTATATATTTTCAACACTACCCAAACAAGGGAATAGCTTTACTTTTAAGAATTCCCATCTTCCAATTTCCCATCCCCATTCCACCTTATATAATTCTCAAATTTCTATTCCACGTACCAAAAGCCTTGTATTTAGTTGTATCGTTTTACTATAGTTTCAAACTTCCTTTACTATAAACTATGACATGAACTTATGCATAGGAATACACCACCATCTTATTGAAGGTTTTCAGATGATTTTCCATAAATTAACTTTTTATTCAGAAAAAMTAGAAACTAATAATCCCACCTTTTGGTGGTCTTCCCATATAAATCCCACCTGATTCGGATTAAATCCCTAATCTTTTGAAATTRGGCTTTTTAACCAAAAACTTGTAATAATGGTTAACTTTMTTTATTTATTTTTTCAAAAAAATTGTAATTTTCTTTTTTCAATAATTGAATCACCTCCTCCTTGGTTTCTCTCAACTCCTCCAAACACCAACGGACCAACCCAAGCAACCACTACCACGACTAACACGAAACACCACCATTGCTAAACCAAACACCGCCACGGTCTCTCTCCTCTTCATCTCTCCTCTTTTTACCTCTGCATCGTCGTCATCAGTATATCCCTTCCACTTTTTTTCAATGTTTCATGGTGATTAAGGTTGATTCTGTGTTGGGGAGTGGTTTTATGGTTGTTAGAGGCACTAGGTTTCGAGATGGGTTAGGGTTTCGGGTTGGATTTCGAGATTGGTGGTTAGAGTCAAGTGGTTGGAGGTGATACGTGAGTGGTTTGGCGGTGGTTATGTCGTTATGGGATGAGAGATATAAGGGCAAGATGATGATGTGAGTGGATTTGTGGGTGGTGGTGGTGTTTGCGTTGATGTGGTGGTTATGGAGGTTGTGAATTGATGCTTGACATGAGAGGGCTGAATTTGTATTATAAAAGAAAAAACCTCTAACCAATTTAAATACAATGTGTCCAAGTTAACCTATGTAACCGGTCACGAACTTGACAAAGCAGGTCATGACCCATTTTAAGAAGGTAAGGGGAGAAAGTGGGATCATTTTGAAATTAAGATGAAGTGGGATGATTTTGGGAAGACCTCTAAAAGGTGGGATTATTGCTTTCCATTTTTCCTTTTATTTAGTTGTATTTATCTGCATATTCCTGGAGTTGAACCCTGGGTACTGCACAATGAATTATTCTTTGGCACTCAGTTGTTATGACGGGTCAATGGCAACTTCCATGCGATGATTTCTTTACCAAAAATTGCTTATAACTTTTATTTGTAGGTTTGCAATTGCTTAATGTCTTAATCTTTTTATTGTTTCAAGCTGATTTAATCAATATTTTTTTTTTATTGCATCAGTTCAAATCATATGCAATCTTCCCTTACCACAGCACTATCAATTTGTGCCCTGGATGTCATCAGAATTTTTTTCTGTTGCTAAACTTTTAGAAACTATTTGTATCTTTCTGAAAACTTTTTTCCATAATGTAGTTCACCTAGATCACATTTGTGGGCTTGCCTCATTATTGGGTCTTTTTTTTTTTGCAATCTAAATTCTGAAGATAATATTAATGGAACAATATCATCTACATATTATTTATAGTATGTTTTTATTGGCATGTAGTGTCATGGATTGTTTCTTTCATATTGTAAGAAGTTTTGTTTATTATAATGCTGCCAAATAAATAGCATGAGAAAGTTCTCATACTACTTGCAGGGTAGCAATAACTGTTACAAAGCCAACAAAGGATGTTTGCCTAACCGATTTTTTGAGTATGGTTCATAAAGGATACCAATCAGAGACTTGTTCTGGTGTTGGACAAATCTAGATATAAATTTGTAATACTAATATAAATTTATATTTGCTAATTGCGAAACAGCGAAGCCAACATTACCCCCTAATTTTGAGGAAGATACTTGGGCAACTTTGAAGTCAGCAATAAATGCTATTTTCTTAAAGCAGCCTGATTCATGTGATCTAGAGAAACTCTATCAGGTAAAGTTTCACAGAACTTTTAATTGTTCTCTCTTTTGTGCTGGAATTTTATTCACTTGTGTGACATTCAAATTCTTTAGGCTGTTAATGATCTTTGCCTGCACAAGATGGGTGGAAGTCTATATCAACGGATTGARAAAGAATGTGAAGCACATGTTTCTTCTGTACTGCAATCACTGGTTGGCCAAAGCCCAGATCTAGTGGTTTTTCTGTCCCTTGTTGAGAAATGCTGGCAGGACCTTTGTGATCAAATGCTAATGATTCGTGGCATAGCTTTATATCTTGATAGGACCTATGTGAAACAGACCCCAAATGTGAAGTCACTGTGGGATATGGGCTTGCAGCTTTTCCGTAAACACCTTTCCTTGTGTCCTGAAGTTGAACACAAAACTGTTACTGGCCTTTTGAGAATGATTGAGAGGGAAAGGTAAATTCGTATATTAATTTATGTAACTAGTTATGTTGAATGTTTATATGCATGTGACTAGTTCTGGCCTTTTGAGAATGATTGAGAGGGAAAGGTAAATTCGTATCTGAATTTATTTAACTAGTTCTGGTGTATGTTTATATGCCTGTATGACCTTCCAACTTCCAAGAATGTGAAATACAACCTTTATTAATACTTTGATATTTTCTGCCCCCTCCATTATCTTGAATTCTACTCCCTCTGTTACACATTAGTTGCAACAAATGGACTAGGGGGAATTCCTAGACAAAACTTGTTAATGGATAAAGGTGTAATTTGTTAAAGTAGGAGAGAGAAATAGCATGTGATTAAGAGAAAAAGGAGGGAAAGAGAGGAAAAGAACAAAAGTGAAGGGGACCACAACTAAGTTGTTGGAAAAAAGTTTACCATTAAAAGGAAGTAGAGAAATTGTTGCATGTAATATGTAACAACTCAAAACAGAAACTGTTGCAAGTAATGCGTAACGGAGGGAGTACCATTTTACTATTYAAGTGATCAATCTAAGAAATTTTGGTTGTATGATTATTTACAAGCAATGAAAATAACATTTGGGATCTTGTTTAGTAGGTTTTAATGAGTATATTTAAACTATGAACTTTTTGTGACTTTTTCTAATTTATAATCAAAGATAATAATGAACTTGGGTAGTAAAGTTGTGCATTAAAGATGGCACGTATGGACTTGGGTAGAAACCAATGAGGCAGGGAGTGTATGTATTTCATTATACAGGGCTTATTTCTTGACAGTTGACACTTGTATCTTGTTGCTGTCCCCCCACACCTACTCATTCTCTGCTTGGCGCTTTTCCTTTTGCTTACTGCATTAAGTATTGCAGGACTAAGGTAGTTTTTTTTAATCAGTATGTTTGTGGATATATCTTTGAGGGAACGAATAAGTTAAGTGCATACCAGATGATATTCATGATGATAAAATTTTATAAGGACTATTTCTTCCTTTACTAGCAATTTGTGTAGCTTAATTGGTGAAGCTGCTTTCTGATTTTGATTTTTGTGAAGTCATATGTATGTGCTAGTATTTACAATTGCAGCAGACCTATWGATGTTTAAGCTTTTTGGATCATTCTGGTTATAGGAATGACCTATTTATCTGGTTACCAGGTGCTTATTACTAAAAATTTAAAAATAACGATTATCTCAGCACAATTTGTGTTAGAAATCAGGGTAAAGAGGAAGATGACAATGATGATGATTTGAAATCTTGAATTGATGAGCTCAATTAAGAGAATTATACTAAAATAAATTGATCATTTGTACCCTTCTCTCCATTAGGCTGGTGCTTAGCATTAAGCTCCAAGGTTTTCGTTTAACGTAAAGGATTGATGCTTGATGTGGTTTATACATCTGCTGAGTTTCTATATGTTTGTGCTTATTTCTTTCCCATCTRAAATTAAGTTTGTCCCGTAAGTTATTGATATATACAATTTGTGTTTTTTTTACTGGAGTCGCGTAAACATTACTGAGCCGACTGTTGAAGTTCCACAGTAGTATATTTACTCTATCTTATTACTATTTTCCAGATTAGGTGAAGCTGTTGACAGGACTCTTCTCAATCATCTTTTGAAAATGTTTACTGCRCTCGGGATTTACCAAGAGAGCTTTGAAAAACCTTTCCTTGCTTGCACAGAGGAATTTTATGCTGCTGAAGGTGCAAAATACATGCAGCAGTCAGATGTTCCAGATTACTTGAAACATGTCGAAGTATGTGTCTGCCTTTTAGTTTATCATGTCAATATATTATCAACATTTTTTCTTGGCATTTCTTATTTCTATATTATGATGTGGACCTTTGATTTTGACAACTAATTTTAATGCTCTATACTTCTATAGTGTTTACTTGGTTGCTTGAAATTTGCTATGCAAGATTTGCATTCTTATGCTTTTTATGGTGAATACCTGAAACCAATCGCAGATACGGCTACATGAAGAACAAGAAAGATGCCTACTTTACTTGGATGCAAGTACTAGAAAACCACTTATCTCAACAGCTGAAAAGCAACTTCTTGAGCGTCATATATCTGCAATACTTGATAAGGTATGATGTTTGCAACACTGATGTAACTTTTTACCTATTCACTTTTGTTTTACCTGTACTTAAATGTTATCATTCTGAGCAGGGCTTCATGATGCTGATGGACGGAAGTCGTGTTGATGATCTCCGGAGAATGTACAATTTGTTTTCCAGGGTTAACGCCCTTGAGTCACTGAGGCAGGCACTAAGTTCATACATCCGGAAAGCTGGTCAAGCTACAGTAATGGATGAAGAAAAAGACAAGGATATGGTTTCTTGCCTCTTGGAGTTCAAGGCAGCACTGGATAAAGTATGGGAAGAAAGTTTTGCAAAGAATGAATCTTTTGGCAATACAATCAAAGATTCATTTGAGTACCTCATCAACCTTCGCCAGGTAAGCATTCTATAACAAATCCTTTTACCAGTTACTAGTAGCTGCTCCAGATTATACAAGGAAAAGAGGTTGGATAAGATTTCTTAGACGTGGACTTTCAAAGAATTCTTAGCTTTAGTAAATTAATTTTCCTTCTAAAAAGGGAAAATTGGATAAGAAAATGTTTTGAGAAAAGGTTATTGTTGATAGGATGTAAATGTCTTCCATTTGTGCAGAAAAAAAAAATGGAGTATGAAAATTTGAACTCAAAAATTATTCGTCCTGTTTATAATTAAATATTCATTTTGTATTTATCTTAATTTTGGATTGGTAACATTGAACTAGAACATAATTGGTATATGAATGTATTACTTGATTTTTTTTCCTCTATGCTCTTGTATAAATTGGCTTTGTATTTTGAAATTAACCATAAGCTCTTTCTTATAGACCGTCCGCGGAGCTAATTGCAAAGTTTCTGGATGAGAAGCTCCGTGCTGGAAATAAAGGAACATCTGAGGAAAATTAGAGGGCACCCTTGATAAAGTTTTGGTTTTATTCAGATTTATACAGGTAGTGTCACATACAAGTACTGCAATTTTTGTTCTGATTCATTATCTCAGTCCCACCCTCCAAACAAAAAAATAAAAAATATCCATATATTTACTTTGAAGTGGTGTAGCCCGTTGTATTTTTTCTTGACATCAAAATTCATTCTAGACTTTGGTCACTATCTCATATCTGATGTTAAATTTAGGGCAAGGATGTATTGAAGCATTCTACAAGAAGGATCTAGCGAAGAGGTTTTGCTGGGAAAAGTGCTTAATTGATGCTGAGAAGTCTATGATCTCAAAGGTGATATTCATTCATATAATCTGATTTTGATGAAGTCCGTTAATTTGTCTGATCATTTGACAAGTTTTTGGCATTGCAGCTCAAAACCGAGTGTGGTAGTCAATTACAAATAAGCTTGAAGGAATGTTCAAGGTATTTGTTTTTTTCTAGTCAATTGTTTTCTGAAACTAGCTGCATGATTCTTGATTTGCTTTTTCTCTTGCCATTTTATTCCATTTTGATTTACAGGATGTTTTGGACTTTTTGTCATCTTCAATATGCATGTGATACACTTCATTTTTTTGTAATTGAGTTTAGTCTTTTACTTAAAGACTCCTCTGCTTTTTTAGTTGACATGAGAGTAAAGGTGTTGGACGGTGGGGAACTWATGGTTGAGTGCTACAGGAACCAGATCAATCCAATTAGCTAATCAAACTTACAGAAGTATATGTCTGTTGAAATAAACTTGTTTTCTGCACCTTTATCTTGCATCCTTAATTGTATTTATAATTCAAGCTCTTTGATAGTTTAAATCTGGGTTGATGAAGCTGATATTGTTTAGGTTGTACAAGCATTAATCAGAGTTGATAACTTGAAATAGAAGGGTAGTTTTACTGATGTATAGTTGATGCTACGTTGTAGCTGCTAGTYTTAGTGTAGGGAAAGGTTATAAACTTCAAATACCTTGCCAGAAACTAGACTAGGTAAAGAGAAGGGGGTGGTACTGTGGTAGTGTGGAATGTGGACCTGGTGTGATTGTGCATTGCGGAATCTATATGGTTTCTTTTAACTTGGGGATATGTTTGTGAAAAAGTAGGGCAACAGGGCTGATTAATGCAAGACTGTAGATCTATCAATTGACAGTCTTGAACAGTCAATACACGTCTATTTGCTGTTTAACGTGGAAATTTGATTGCCAATTTGAGAGTCATATACTTGTAATGTTGCAAATTTTATATTTTTATGTGCTTATTCTAAACTAATCATTCTGGGTATTTTGCTTGGTTTATTATGATGAATTGATGGACAAAAGCTTGATAGCTTTGAAACATGTGCCTGTTTCTTAAACATGTATCATCAATAGACTATCTCCAATTTTGGAGATGGATTTAGTCATTTTCTTCTACTAGATTCTCATTCATGATCCAAAWGTTTTGAAAACATTGAGCTTTGAGTTTCAGTGAAGTCCAGTTTWATAGAAGMGGTGTTTGAAAATTGAGAACAGTGTGCTAACTTAACTGCAGTGATATCAATTTATCTCAAACCATGTTAGGCTGGCTCTTGTCACAGTGTCACTACAATAATTGGGTGTTGATATGGCCGATCTCAATAATTGGGTGTTAACAGTCAGTGCATAGTCACACGTTAGTTTTAGCACCATGCTTCACCTCTCCTCTATAGTGAATGTTTGTCTCCAATTCCCATCCCTAGTGCTTTCTTTTTTTCTTTTTTTTTTCTTCGTTTTCTTTTAAAATATAGTGACAATAGTTTCAGCAAGACATTGATTCATAAGATGTCTAGATCCGGTGTAGTTAAGGAACTTAGTACTCCCTCCGTTACGTTTTACTTGAAACAATTGAACTAGGGAGGATTTCTAGGTGAAATTTATTATTTGTAGATAAGGGTGTAAGATTAGGAAAAAGTAAAAGAGAGAAAATGAGTAAAAAATGAATAATGTAATGAATGGGTGTAAGGTTAGAAAAAAGTAAGAGAGAGAAAATGAATAAAGTAACGAGTGGGTGTAAGATTAGGAAAAAGTAAGAGAGAGAAAAGTAATGGGAAAGTGATTAAAGTAGGATTTTTTTACTAAAAATGGAAAAGATGAGAATTGTTTCAAGTATTGTGTAACATCTATTTATAGTAATTGTTTCAAGTAAAACATAATGGAGAGAGTACATTTTTGTTATTCTTCAGCTGTAGTCCCTTTAATAATAACAGTTTCTTTGAGGTTATGGACTTATGGCCTAATGGTTAAGATGTAAAGAGACAATGCTTTGGTACATTTATCAAGCCCGAACCTCCTTCCAGACTATACATTGTTATTGTAATCTGTYTATTGCTTCTACTATGCGCCCCCTYTACCACCCAAACTAACCTACCACCATCGCCAAGACTTAATTATAATTAGGAAAATTTGTGAAAAAACACCTAATAAGTACAGTTTTTTTGAAAAAACGACCTAATATCCAATTTTGTTACAAAAAAACCACCTAATAAGACACTTTTTTTTGCAAAACACCTCCACTTAACGGAAGAGCCTTAACTCCGTTAACTTTTCTGTTAAGAGGGGTTCCTAAGAGCACCAACTGTAGTGGGAAAAAAAAAATCCCCACCACTTTGTCTCCTACTTTCTCTCTCTTCCTACCCAATTTTTCCTCAACTTTCACTCATTCATCACAACAGTGGTAAAAAAAACTCCTCAACACTCTCTCT
>SNQN01006616.1:0-17520 GCA_008642245.1 Bassia scoparia | reverse complement strand
GCAATGTCGCCCACCCTTTGCCACTAAAGTCTCCAACAACTTACGATAGTGATTCATAGGTTTCCTTCCACTTGGACTCTTTTTCTCTTCAATCTGATGGGCCAATCCATAACTTTCTCTAGGTGTACTTGGCTTGATAACCTCATTTCAGCCTTAATATTTTCATTAAGCCATTAAGAATTGTCCAAGCCATTATGTTTCGGCAACATTCATCTAGAGTGCAAAAACTCTAAAATTTTGTGTATATAGTCAACCACGGGTGTTTGCTGTCAGCACTGCTCAGCAAGGTGCCCTGGTTTGGTCGAAAATTGACGTAGCACCCTGACCCATCTTCCGCCATGAATTCCATGGCTTCCTCCTGAATGCCTTGGTTACACTTCAAACTTCACCTTCCAGTGCCACGACAGCAGAGTCCAACTTCTCTGCCTCCGTGAGTGTTGCACGAGACCAGTATCGTTCCCCCCGCCAAGATCCACACCCATCTGGACTCCGCCCGACAACAATGGCATCTCAAGCTTCCGAATCTCCACCGATTACTCCTCCAATGTTCAACACACGCGGTCGCCTTCCCGGGATGGAGTGCCAGCGTATGGTTTTGCGCCGAGACAGAGTTTTCCCCACCCATAATTCTTGGCCAGGGCCCCTCCCATTCGGGCACTGGCTTGCAATTCCTCTTAAATTTTCCTTTGCTTTCACGGCAAGGCATTCAACCTGCGCTTCTTGTTTCATTCCCCGACTGATGCGCCCCTCAATCCCGTCGCTCGCCGTTGCCAGCTCGTCCCTCTGTGTGCAGGTAACGCTGTGGTCCTCCGTCAATGCTCCGCCAAGATTCTTCACCGCCGCTAACCTTTCTCCACAGCCTGTCGGACCATATTGCTCACGGTTCCCTTCCAAGCCCAGTGAGTCTTTCCTCACCTCTTCCGACCACCAACGAAGTTTGACACGACATGGTCGGACCTGCCTATACCAAGTGACTCTGATATAACTCAACACAATAATTAATGAAGATGTGTTTGATTATTGATTCGAACCGAATGTATACAAAGATCTTCGAGAGACCTCACCTCCCAAGCATAAGCCGATACAAAATACTTCACATATAATCTTTGATTACTGTCCTATCCTTTTTAACTCACTCATCCCCAACTGATTCTACCTACCCAAAACAGACCAAACACATTAAAATTAAAAAGTAACATGAGTACATAAGCTGCCCTCAAAGTAATGGTAACTTTAGCCACTTTGTGATGCCTGACCACCTGCCCTCTGCTTTCTTCTTGTCTGTCAACGTCTGCAGTCCCTGCCTCCCATTTGTGGACTTACGCCTTAATTATAATAGCCCCAACGGAGCCGTTAATAGCATCAAGTTGAAGTGTGTACAAACTACCATCATCTTTTTTTATTTTCCCACACCTTTTTATATAACTAACTTATAAGTAAATAATGTTAGAATTAATAGATCCATAAATTAATTAAATTAAAATTTGTAACTATTTTTTTTAATTGTCCATAATCATTGTTATAATATTGTTTTAATTAATTAGTCACGTCTTAGAAAAAATTAACCAATATGCAATGAAAACTGCCCACTTATTTTGGAACAAAATCATTATTTAATAAACACAACCCTAATACTCTCATATTATATTTATATGCATGATAGCTTTTGTCACTTTGGGCTCAAGATTATCTATCACACAAAATCACAATAGTTAAGATGCCATTTAGGGAAGTGTTCGTTAACCTATCTTCTATACAATACTTAATTAGAATTATTATTCATGTCAAAAAACTAATAAATAAAATAGATTATTTATTATAATAAATTAGCAATGGCCTGCACGCCACCATGACGGGCACCACATGACAAGTGGATAATTCTAGCAAGACCTAGCCGCGGGTACCACTTCAACTCCTTTACTGTAGCCAAATATTTACCTCGTTTTTGTACGCTTTTGATGTTCCTCAATTCTGTACATTTTTTACCCCACTGCTTTTATGTGTGAAGTGGTTACTAGTTATTTTTATGACCAATTTTTTTGCAATTGGGAATTTCTCGCCCACTGCAGTGGGTGCTCTAACAAGGTGTTTTTTTGCGTTAAAAAAAAACCACTAATAGACACTTTTTTGTAACCCAACACCCACACTTCAACGGAAAAGTTGACATTAAACATCCTTAACTCCCCCCCCCGTCTACAGTGTTTTTGCAACAAAAAAAACAAAGTTCTATATTAGGTGGTTTTTTAAAAATTTGATATTAAGGTGGTTTTTCTAAAAAGTTTACATATTGGTAGTTCTTCACATCCTTTCCTTAAATTATTGTGCGTATGTCCTTGGTCTCTGTGATGCTTCCCATTCACGCTCGATTGCTCTAATATACTTTCTTGTAGCTAATTCTCATGTTAAACAATTTGATACTACACCATGACAACCTGCTTCAGATTCTCAATTGTTGACAGAAAGAGATTCGGAAGGAATGGAAAAATAAAGGAAGGAAATCTTATATTCCTTCCTCCCGCTTTCGAATCCCACCTAACTACACTTTCAATTTACGGAAGTTCATTACTTGCTTCCACTTCTTGTATTGGACTAAAAACTCTCTCCATCTACTCTCTCACATGACACCCCCCTCCCCTTTTACCTACCTTACTCTCGTTAAAAAAAATCTGCAACAAGTGAATTTCACAATATTTGAAGAAGAGATTAACAATGTAAGACGATGAAACGATAAAACTTTGCTCGTTTACATTGTTAAATCTTTCCTCTGAAAATTGTAAATTTATTGATGCAATTATTTTTGAAACGGGGAATGTCGTTTCTTCCAAAAAAAATTACCTAGGTCGTTCACATTAGAGTGTGCGACTAAAATGAACGGAGAAGTAGTTCCAGTGTTTGGTTTCAATGTTAAGTAAAGTTGGAAGTATCAGGAAAGAAAGATATGGACAAAAGACTCTCACAACAATTCAACTTTCTTCTTTCTCAAAAAAGAGATGATTGAGGAAAAGTGGATATACAAAACCAAAAATTATAATATTTTTTCGTGGTTTGCTTTCTTCCCCTTCTTTTTCTTTTCCTGTCCTTTCTTTACTTTATAAACACCCAATTTTATATATTTTCCTTTTGAGTATTCCTATACCCTGCAACTTCTTAAGTGACCTCAGCTCCCGACAGAGAACTCTAACAGTCATGCTGCCCATACATGAATGTAATTATCATGCGAGTAATAAACCCATTGGCTTACTCACTTGAGACTCAAGCTAGTATAAGTCTGTAAGATACTGTATCTCCTTAGATATACAAATATTTTTGTTGTTGGCGATTTCTATCATGCGTTTTGATATTGGCAGGATATTGAATATCTAAAGAAATAAATAGTCTTTCAAACAATCATCCTCAGCCTGGAACAAAGCTCTCCATCAGAATCGAATTGAGGTCCACATCCGTAACCACAGGCAATTACAGACTTTTTGTTTTTGAACCCATGCTGGTTTAGTTATTCTGTCAGTAAGCTGTAACTTTGCCTACTTTTCCATGTCTCTAGTAGTGAAAACAAATTCTAGTCTTGTTGCAGGTTTGCCAACACTACCCCCCAAGGAGTGTTCGCTCCCACATGATGTTAATGTTACAGGAGACAGACACAGTGGTGAACAACAAATTTTCTGTGCACTTAATCCAGGCAAGTATTTGATTTGTTGGCTTGATTTCAGACATATTTAAAGAATTCTTACCTTAGCAATACAGCTGGTAGACGGCTAACTTGTGCGCAAGAATTCACTGCGTCGATTTGTTCTAAAAGCAGATTTCCTAAAGTAAAAAGGAGCTTGCATTCCCTCTTTCAGGTTTTGGTCTCCTTTCTCTTTTCTTTGTATACGATTTATCATTTTGTTCTTAGTAACTATTCTGACCCATTGAATTGTCATCTTCATAGGCTGTAGTTTTATGCTTTTCAACGATGCTGAGAACCCTTAGCTTCAAGATATTAGGACTCCACAGAATGAGGGATAAAGAGCGCCGAAAGAAAGCTCTCAGTCCCTTGCCATTGGAAAAGTTCGTGTCCTTTCAAAATAGTGACCAAGAAAATCATCTCATAGAATTTGTTTTCACTTACGCTGACGATAATGTGTTTTCAAAACTCTTCGCTAATATAACAAACTGCAGATGCCTAAAGGCAGAGATGTGGAGGATGATGACTCCTTTGTGTTCAATGATTCATTTGCTGCCCAGCTTTATCGAATTAAGGTACRCAAGGATTTCTAATCTATATGTTTATAYCTACAATCACTCAATGCATTGAAGAAGCTCCATGCTTTTTTTTACCAAGTATTTTCTTGTCCTCGATGTTAGGGTATGCATAGTGAAGAGATTGTATTTTAAAAAATCTGCAGTGTGATTTTGTTTGTGCTGCACTATATTCTTTTTTCTGTTTTGAAAAACTATTATTATGTTTTTGGGTATGGGAGAAGTTGAAGGTTGCAGCCAGTTGTTCTTGGAGATGAGGATGGCAACTCAGCAAGCAGATATATTTTAGAGATGGGGAATTYAGAGACTATAGTCTGATGGAGAAATATATCTGTACATAATCAATTAAGCATACAAGATGTCTTCTACTCTTCTATAGAGTGTGATGGGATGTTTTACCTATGACCTTAATTGGTAAATGAGCAGCAAAGATTGACTTTCCTTAGAGAAAAAGCAGGAGGTTTTTTTTGTCCCATGTTGCAATGTTCTAGTGCCTTSCTTTGGTCTTATAGAATAGAGGATACCAAAWCTCTGTTACAATGGGAGAACTTGTAATAGATAGACTTGGTTTGCTGATAACTTTTAATTTGTTTAGAATTGATGGGGTACCATGCGTCATCACTCATCAGCTTTCTTTAATGGCGAGACCTATTTTTTGGAGGCTCTTAGATACTTTCTTGAGTTGAGATCCAGAAGTAGCCCTAACGCCCCTAAGTTAAGGAAGAAGCATTTAGGAGAAAAGCCAAATCTAAAGGGAAAACTGAATAGAGGTACAGAATTTAAGCAGTTTATCTAGTATCAACTATGAGGCCCATGGCCCCCAAGAAAACAATGATTGGTCGGTTCTAAGTTCTCGAGGCTTGTGAATTTCGGTTTTGGTGATCTAAAAACAAATCTTAGGAATGTAGAAAAAGTAGTTTCTAGTTCTACATCTAAAAGTTGACTTGAATGTCTCGTGAGGTTTTAGTTCTTAGTTTGCTATTCAACTTATGAAAATATAATGCAATATGTTGCCAACTATTAATGGTATTAGACAGACCCTTAACTTCTTGTGTGCCTCTTTTAGATTTCTCTGATATATTCATTTCTAGAACTTGTACAAATATATCAAAAACAACCTTTTTAAAATAATTTGGCTATCTCAAAGTTAAAAACCTAAATATTTTGTCAAATGAAATCCATGAGCTTTCTGACTGGCTTTTTTAGTGGGGTCACACACTTTGTTTCTATGTGAAGGTGCGCTTCAACCATAATCCCGTGAATAGCTTCCAAACAAGCACAAAAGGTTAATTTTACCAGTAAAAAATAATAATAATAATAAATTTATATAATAATAATAAAATTAAAAAAAATGTTAGCTTCTAAATTTTAGCTGCTCAAAAAATAGTACTAAAAGCTTTTAAGCCAACATGTAAATTTACAGCCAACATACGAAACAATGTAAGGAGGACATGGATCCAGCTAGAATTCTTGTTTGATTGGTGATCGGGTTTTATTTCTTAGTTGTGTTTGGATGGAGAGTAGATAATTAGAAAGCTACAAGAATAACCAGACCTAAAAACGGTTCGTCCAATCTTCTGCACAAACGATAAAATGATCCTGAACCACACATCCACCTCAAAGTTACTTAAGGTTAAATCTACCGAAACCAACATGAATACATGAAAAAAAATCCAACTAAAAAAATAAAAAGATTGTAAAAAAAATCATGCAAAGCTAAAAAAATTGTAAACCCCAAACCCTAACTTTAACACCCACCCTACTCTATTCTTCTCGCCTTATACTCTTCTCTTCTCCTTATTCAATTCACGGACCATATCCTTCTCTCTTCATTTTTCTAAAAAAAATCCAAAAAACCCCAAAATTCAAAAAGACACTTTAAGAGGTTTTCAATAAGAAGTACTTGTAAACTTGGTACTATTACTCCCATCCTCTTTTTTACTATTTCCTTATTTGATGACTCAATCTTGCTCATCCTTATAATCTGTGTCTACTTCTTCTTAAATATACTACTTTTACATTCCCCACCTAACAGGCAATCTCGGCTTGCACACAATAGAAAGAGACGAGGATATAAATACTAATTAATTGATACTAAGTACTGTACTATGTAGTATTAAAAAATCATACAAAGGTTATTCTGCTTCATAATTCGTACCAAAAATCACATATTACCTCATATTCAATTTCATCATACCCGACTTCTTTATTGGAATTATTCCCGAAATAAAATCACAAATGGGTCCCCTCTCAATCAATATTCCAAGTCGTTAGTCTAAAGAAGAACTTGCCTCGAAAAAATCAGGTCGTTGGTTTGGGTTCCACAACCACTGACCATTTCCCTAATGTTATGCAACAAAAAATGCTTGTTTTTGTATTTCTTATAGTATTATGAGTACCTGGTTATTTGCCAATAAAAAGTTGTTTGGTCTTTTTCAACTTTAAGTATGTGATTGTAACCAGATAAGGAATGTTTTGTGACTCTGGTGTTTGTATCCTAGTTTTGGATTTTAAGAATATTGTTTTAAATACTATTCAATGCACAATGCATCATTGTCAAAAAGATAGAGCTGGCTTAAGCAGTTCACAAAGTTATGGAGTCAAAGAGAACTGGACTAATACTCTTGTAATGAAGGGAACGCAATTTCAAACACAAAGGACATTTACTAGCCTTGGAACTAACAGATAAAACCTATTGCAGCTAACACCTAAAGTAAAGCAAGTGCTATTGCGCAGCTAAAAGAAAGCTTAACAAATATATCAAGTGGCTTAATTCCAAAGACGAAAAAAGTCATAAAGCAAAGCGAACAAGCCTAGACGCTATTGGCTGTCAAGATTTCCAAAGTAGAACCACTATTGCGGTCAAGATGAACATCAAAGAAACGATGAATATTCTATGAATTATTTAATGGAATCAGTCCTAAGGATATGTCTGTGTTTAGGAGTAATCAATGGTTGTCACACAAAGTAATATTAAAAAATCAACTCCTTTTAATACCATTATAGTCATATTAATATTAAATACTTCAAAATATGAAATCCAGACCAATCATATGCGAAAATACACCTTTATCCAATAAAACAAAATGCATTAAACAAGTCAACTATATGAACTAATAAACAACTTCCATCAATCCGAAACCTTTTTACCCACCAATAAGAATATAAAAAATTATTTAACAAATCAATTGTATCGATCTTGAAAATTATGACAAAATAAAGATTACTTGTGCAATGTGAAAAGTATCCCCAAATACTATAACATGTAGGCTTATGTTAACAAGTTAAACTATGGATAGACAAAGCTACCATGATTTTGCATCAAGCTCGCATTGCCGCTTCCTTGGATTGTAAATGAATGACAGGCCGAACCGAAGAGGAACTACCATGGTATGTTATTTCGAATATATGATGGATGAAACTAACGGCGTTAATTGCCAAGTTGGACAAATGAGCACAATTCAACTCGACAAGTCGACAGAAATAATTGGATCGATTGAGGTCTCAGCTGGACCAATGATGGAAGTCGTGAGGTGGACAAAATCTTCATATCTTAGATCTTGTCCCATCCAACAAGATGGAAGACATTGGTCATATTATTCATGTTAATGGAGGACTAGATTTATGCATGAAGCATCCCTTTAACTGAAGGGAAATTTACAGGACTCTATAGACCATTTCCTTATGACGGATTGCCTCCAAACACATGTTCAAGTTGTCACAATCGATAAGATGTCTGTAACTCACAACAAAAGAAAAGTATCCCCGAAATGTGTGCAATATTGGCAAGTCCAAAGGAAAAACCACTTTTTGCATGTACCAACCTCAGCACGGCACCGCAAGTGAAAGACAAGGATTTTAAAGAGTACAGACAACCCAAAATGATGGTAGATTAAGAAACTAAAATGGATTTGCAAATCCCTCCAGTGGGGAAGATTATTCATACCTCCGACAATAATCACTGGTATTAGCCGAACCCCACTTATGAATTAGCTATATGATTATTGATTTATGAAGTTATTGTTAAAAGATTAATCATGAGTCCTATGGTTAACAAAAAACACAGAGTCTTGAGTAATCTGGAATAGAAACAGGAAGAGAATCTGAAGTTGATAGCAATGAATATTACCATCTAGCTTTACAAATCAAAACATTCTTTTCATCTATAATGCTCATGACTAGCACGCTTTTACTTAGCGCATCTATAATAGTTCAACCCTAAACTCTAGAATCTTCAATACTCTTTATCTAAAATTAATATACAAAACATCTACCCATTCCCACTTACTAATATCCATTCAGACATTATATGTTTTTGAGTGAGCTATTCATTAGTTGAGTTGTGCATGGAGGAAAAACGGAGGCAGGTGATGTGAATAGTGTGAGGATGTTTCTTCGAATGAAGAAAGACATGTCATGTTCTTTATGGTGGCACATGAGTATGTTATTGTGATGTTCTAAAACTTGAGAAGTTCATTGTGTTTATTTGTGCATGTAAACCCTGCACCACTTGTATGAATTTAATATTTTTGTAAACAAACAGAAAGCAAGGATTGCAATTTAAAATAAAAAACTCTTTTGGAAGGTACTTTAAATGAGAATGGTAGGGAAAAATAACATTAAATCAATTGCAATTTAAAAACAAAAATCTCTTGGAAGGTACTTTAAATGAGAAGGATAGGGAAAAAACTTTCGTACTGCATTAAAAACATACACATGCGTTAAAAAAATTGGAACAAATAATTCACATTTTGCTAACAATAATTTTGACTTTTAAAAAAAGAATTAAAGTTAAGAAACACTCTTGTGTGTAAGTTGCACATATAGTTTCGAAATTACGCTTCTGTATTTTCTCTATCTCATTATCGTTTGATGCATAAATTTCTCTCCCCTCTTCTCTTATATTTGTGTATGTGCCCCCCTCTTATAAATACTTTCTCAATACTTGCCTGTTGTGTATTTGTCACTATCACTTGTGTTTTTAACCAATTATGAGTGAAATATCAGTAGTAAAAAAAATTATATAATGCTCCATCTCCTCTATACATGAGATCACCTTTTTTTTCCTATCTATCTCCCTCTCCAAAAAAATTCGTCAAGTAATTGTTCCATGTTTTCCAAAGTGGTGATGCAAGCATTTTGAAATAGAGGAAGTATCTATTTTGCATAAGTTTTTATTTTTTTAATCATTATTACAATACTATGTTTCAAAATACTAGAAATATCRATGAACCAATCAATCATAGTCAGTACTATAGGCGGCAAAAACAAACCCGACCCCGAAATGACCCAAAAATTGACCCGCAAAAAATGGGTCATGAACAAGAAGATTTAACCGAAATAAGTTTTTTGACCGAACCCGTAAACCTGTTTTAAAATGTTGACCRACCTGTTACCGTGTTACCGACCTGACCGACCGATTTGTCTAGTATAATCACTTATAAATGTGTTTAATTATGTTCAAATCATAAATATTAGTCAATCTAATAAACTAATAAAATTGCAAAAGTCCACTTGTTGCAATAAAAAGGAAGTATAATATGTGTTTCGATAAAAAATTATTGGTGAGTACGGTCAAATTATGCATTTTTTAGCTTTTAATAAAGCCCTATTACTTAGACAATCTTTTGCAAATAATAATATTTATTATATTCAGATAAATATATAGTTTAATGAACAATTTCTTGTTAGTTTAGTCACATTATACATTTTTCAAGTCTTAAAAACCTTAATAATTGATCTAATTTTTGCGAAACRTTGAAAGAAAAAAAGGCGTTCCAAAAAAACTTGACCAACCTGTTACCGAATATATTGGGTCGTGAACAAAGAAATCCGACCCGTTATCGAAGAATGACCGACCTGTAAATGTTCGAAACCCAACATTGAAAAATCAATCAATCAAAAGCCTAGTCCCACAAGTATGGGAGGGAGTAATTGGGAAGTGAAGATCTTTAACATGCATGTTTTGTGTTGAAAGAGTGAAATTTTTAACAATGTAAGTAAGAAATAATTTAGGAAGTACTTTTTATGAGTTATGTTGGTTAGTCGTGAAGTGAGCCTTTTGCTTGGCGATCTTTGGCATAGAAGCCTGAATCTGTACTTTGGCTTTATCAGTAAGTCTTGTTAAAGTGAATATCAATTTGTTGCCTCTGGAAAGAGAATTGGATGGCCTGTTGAGGATGTTTTGTGGTGATTATATTGTATGTTTTCTTTTTTGTCATTGCAAATGGGCAGTAGACTTCAAAATTATTGTTGGATGACTTTGCTGWTGAGGACTCCAATGAAGAAAATTAGTGAACGATTTATGATGTCAATTTAGCTGACAAACATAGGCTTAGCTTAGACTTTTCATATCACGAACAAAACTCTGTTTCTAGTGTCTTGGGGATTTGAGTATGATGGGGTTACCTATTGAAAAGGATATTGGTGTAGATGTGTGGTTGCTTGTTTCAGGAGTTTAATCAAGTAACTCTTGAAAATTCAATGTGGGACTTTTATTTTACCTTTGTTAGTACGAAGTTTTATTTTTATTTTGTTTAAAATTGAACGTTAAGATGGGATAAAGATTTGCTAAATTCATTATTTTTTGAAACAGAATGTTCTTTCTACCTACTTCCATAATTTTGTCTTTTTTGGGTCTTTTTTAACAAACAGTTTTGTTAGTTTCTAACTGGTTGAGGTAAAGTTGGCTAAACCTATATTTTTCAAACCCTTTCCCATCGCCATTACTATTGTACTCGTAAATTGTAATGATTGGGCAGGTAAGGGTTAGAAGTCAAACCTGTAAAAAGGGCTTGGACATGCATTCCTAGAATCCTAGGGTTGTCAGGCAAATAAATTAGTCTTGGCAAGAGTGAAAGTTAATAGGCTCAACAAGTTTAAAGGAATAAAGTAACTAATGTGAGAACGAAGAAAGAAGAGTTAAAGGTCCCAACTCACTTAATCCAATTAAATAATACCCAATCATCATCTACATTAACCTTTTCAATGTATAATTACTCCACTTTTGGGGTTTTGCCCTATTTAAGTGAACTAACACTTGTTACCGAAAATCCATTTTTAAGTGAGGATGGTGGGAGTAAATTTAAGTCTGTCTGAAAGAATATTTACCTTTGAACTCATGATTGCTTTTTCATTCCACTTTTATTGTATGTGTATATGCTACGACAGGYATGTTCTTCAAATAATATTTGTGWACTCTATTGCAAAACCCAGCATAACAGTTCATACTGAACTGATTATCTATTTGTCTACATGGCATGGATGGTAGAACTAGAYRCTTCATGTGYAATATATTTYTGTGATGATGTAATTAATTYCGAAAATTTGAATRATACRGGTCWTCTTGAGTAATATAATGCCTGGCAAAGCRTCTATTCCTTGGAAAGGTCCAAGGAACTTCATAAATCAGWGGAATATTTGTTAATTTGATATTTTGAAATATATTTCATGATCTTGCTAATTGCATAGKAAACAGTTATCTGAAATCTGATCACTTTTTCCCCCAATTCTTATTTCGTGAAGATTTGACATCTTATCATCTTGTCGTGTGGCATATATCAGTRTGATGACCTAACTAAAAATTTGAWTACAGGTCAATGCAATCCAGATGAAGGAAACAGTGGAAGAGAATACAAGCACCACCGAGAGGGTATTTCAGGATCGTCAATATCAGGTTTCCTCATATCCAATCATTCTCCTGCTATCTAAGTACTAGCAAGTGAAATGTAGAGTAAGTTTTTTATCTTAGGTATTAATTAGTGCTGTGAATCAAATCATAGGTTGATGCTGCTATAGTTCGTATAATGAAGACAAGGAAGGTGCTTAGTCATACACTTCTAATAACTGAACTATTTCAACAGGTAAAGTTTCTTCCTTGGTAATTTGGGTGGGCAAATGGGGGTGGAACTTGTTAAGTTTATGGTCTTAGTCCTGTTGTATACTAGGTCAGCTRTGTAATGTGAGTATAACTTTTGGTTTGCCTTCCAATCAGATTGATTTTTCCTTTTCCATTACTGTTTATATCCGGAACTCTGCTGTGCCATTAAAATGTTCTGCGGATTATTTCATGCCTATATCATCTGTTGAAATTAGTTTATTTTGCCTGATGAAACAGCTGAAGTTTCCCATAAAACCTGGAGATCTGAAGAAAAGGATAGAGAGCCTTATAGACAGAGAATACTTGGAGAGAGATAAGAACAACCCTCAAATATATAATTACTTGGCGTAAAGGTGTCATTTGAAGATGAGCCTTGTAGATGACCCAGGGAAAACCTGGTTACTGTCAGCTGAAGGCTGGTGGTCTGATAATGTACAGTAATGGCTCTTTCTTTTTCTTTCTTTCTCTATTTTCAGCAATGTAGATGTAATTCTTTTTTTTTTCCCCCCCCATATTTTGATAATTATTCTACTTTGCATTTTTAAAGAAAAAATCTCTAGACTCAGCTATACTTTGTATAAATATATCAGTGTTGTGGCAATCAGTATTGAATAGCCTCRGGTTCCTCAAATCTCACAGTTGGCAGTGCATATCTGCATATCTATACACAACCCACTTTTTCTMGTGTCAATCTGTGACGAKCGTTTCCAAATACCTAAAGACATTGCTTGAACATAGAGTAAGGGATATGAAAGTAACTTGATTTGGGAAAAGGAAAACAGAGAGGGATGGGTTCATTTTCCCTTCCTCTTTAAAAGACCCTAATTGTCGTAAATTGGACAGATAAGGAGTAATAAAGCTCGTCTTTTCGCTTCATTTCTCTCCCCTTACCCTCCTCGCTATTTCATTGTCATTCAAACAAATTAAAGCAAGTCATATTGGGTTTGGGTAACCTTTTGGAAGTAACTAGGACTGTTATCTCCAGATGCAAATTTAAACTGCAATATGAGTCCACCGTTGAAGCCTATGTCAACGTATACTAGTCCGACTGTCCGAGTCCAACTTGTGCAGGTTCTTCCAGAATCTGATGTAAATTTGCCGCCTTGGATKGATGAATTCCATCTCACTATGTTATCAAACASAAATAACTCASCGTGTTCCCGTTAGTTATTAAAGAATCTGGGACCTTTGGGCTGTGTCCAACGAGTTCAATTTGTTCCTTTCAACTGATATTCAACACGGTCGTGTCCATGGTTTAGTTGAATTCAATTTAATCAATATTCGATAAACTTTCAGCACTTCCTTACACATTATGCCTCGRTTYGAGCTAGTTAGATTAATTTTAGTTTAATTCAACCCAAAAGAACAAGGTCATAATCTAATACCAGTTAAAGAACTCTGTGACCTGATAATATCTGAGACTATAAGCAGAACACAGATAAATTTAGTTGTCTGAGGACTAACTACACATGACGTCACCTTATAGGAAAGATGATAAAGAGTGGAAAAGATGAAGCAACTAAGATCAGCCGTGAAAAGAGACAAAGAGTGCAGCAAAGAATACAAAGAACATACGAAGTAATTATATTTATGGAAGACTAGAAATTGTTGCAAGTTGGATTGGAACAACACTTGATTGATCAGCCACTTTTGGCAATGTTTTACCCTTGCCATCAATAGAACTCCAAGGATACTCTAAATAGTGTATATATATACATATATGCTTGGTATACGATAATGTTATTTTACATTAATGTACTCGATATTCTATTCTTCCAAATGAACCTTGGAAATCGACAAGACYCGCTAGAAAAACAATAAATTTCCTATACTAAAGTTGTAATTAGTTTCATATCATGTTTAAACTTGTAATTAGTAATGTTCAAATATTACAGTCAATCAAGTGTTCTAACTTTTAAGTAATTTGAATTCAAAGATTTATGCATATTGACATCCGTAATAAATTGAAATAAAACAACCTAACTCTATTTTAACACAATTGGTGAACATTGTTCTCATTTCAAAGTAAGATGTACGGTCCTGTCAAATAGTGGTACATTTCAATTATGTTTCATCTTATAAGCTAGACACTTTGAAAGTAGGAAATGAGATCAAGGAAAACCTTATTCTTAATGTTGCTGAATTAAACTCACTAGGTGTCACAGGTAACACAAGTGTCCTACTTTGAGAAACGTTTGATTGATAGTAGCGATTTGAAAATTCCAATCTCAACGAAATTGTACATAATTATCAAAATTCTAATTGTAGTTGTCAAAATCGTAACTATAGTTGTTAAACGTTTATTTGCAATTCTTTCGAAAAAATCTCACTTATACCATTTTTGCATATTTATCAAAGGTTTTTGGACRCTTGTTGTCCATTTATTAGAATTGATTTTTGTTTTTTCTTTTTGTTGAAAATAAAAAAAAGTGAAATAACATAATTTGTCCACTGTGTACATACATCGCATGAGTAAAAATATTTGACAACAAATTAGATTTCTAACTTTTTCTAAATGTGGAGAGGAATATCATTATAATTTTATTTTCCTACATAGTCCACAAACTCTCTATTAGAATTATATCTAACTATTACCCCGTAATACAAACAAATAACTTTTTTTCAAATTGCGTTGCGTGCGAGAGATTAATCATTTCTCGTGTAATTTTATGCGATAGATGAGAGCACGCACCAAAATATAATGTGACGAGTGACGACCACATACGCGCCACATCATAGCATAGTACGACTGGAAAGTTGTGTATATGTTTTAACGATGTTATGATGACTCTACAAATCGACATTCAATGTTATGCCACATTTTAGTCTTGTCGATGAATATATGTTTGATACATTAAGTTTACTGGCCGTGTTATGAGCCTTCTAATTATTATTAGCACTAACCTCATGCCGCAATATTAATGATAATCAATTACTGTTGTTTTCAAACATGGTCAACTTCCTTTTTCATCATATTTCAAGGAATTAACGATGACTCCACTAATCGTTTACATGTCCTCATTAGATGTACAGCAGCTTTTCTTCTATCCAATCGATAATGTATTTAAATAAATGTACAGCACCTTTTTCATTCGAATACATTAATTCAATTAATGGCCAATTTTCACTTGTACCATTGTACTTTTTTTAGGATAATTTAATAATATAAATATGTAAATTAATCAAATTATTTTTAATACTTCCTTTCATTTCGAATAGACGTCACTTCTTGTAGCCGACACGGACTCTAGGAAGAAAATGGATGGGATGATTAATGAGTAGAAAGGTAACTAATTAATTGTTTATTCATAATTTGATTAAGGAAAATTTGATCAACGTAACTACCCCACTTTTTTTTGTAAAGTTGTGAACGCACTGACCTCTTACGTTTTTTCAACTAACCACGTTAATTCTTCCTTCAAACCACCACGAACCATCCCTTCCGCGCCACCCTCCCTTCTGCTGCACCCTTCTGCCACCCTCCCCACCACTTCTCTCCACCTCCTTCCTCTCTCCTGCAGTAGGCAGCAAACCCAACTAACCAGCACCCCTTCCCTCTCCTGCAGCTAGACCCTTCCCCACTAACTAGCACCCCTTCCCAACACCAACAACCCTTCCCAAACAACTAACAACCGATCCCCAACACCCAGCAGCCCAACAGCACCCTCCCAACAAACCCCGAACGTACTTACCTCACAATCGACGAATATCCAAACTGCACTACCCAATGCGACGTAAATACCCCCAATTCGAAAACCCCAATCAACAACAACCCAATTCGAAAACCCCAATTTGAAACACCTCAATTTCGAAAACCCCAATTCAATTCTCAATTTGAAACCTAATTCGACACCCAATTCTATTTCTCAATGCGAAAACCCCTAATTCGAAATACCCCAAACGAATGGTGTTTGCGACGTGAGTCGCGAATGGTGTTCTGTAGGTGGTGGATTTGGTGTTGCAGTGTGGTGCAAATGGTTTGACGTGATAGGTGTGGTGGTTGTTGTATTAGGGGCAGCCAAGGATTGGGTGTAGCGAGTATTATTAGTAGGTGGCGGCGAAGGAATTTGGTGCGGTGGTTGGGGTGATTGGTTTTCCGCAGCATGGTGTTTGGTGGTTGGTTCGAAGGTGGTTTATTAGCTTAGAGTTAACGGCGTTAGCATCTTAACCGTTAAGGGTCGTGGTTCACAAACTTTTTGATAAAAAGTGGTAGTGTTTTAAAAAATAAAAAAGTGGGTAGTTGTTTTCAAAGTTGGACAAAAAGGGGTAGTCTGTTTGACAAATTTTCCTTTGTATTAATGAAAGTACATCCAACACCAACTCACATTTAACAGCCACGAAACATAGCTACGCCACCACCTTCCACCTCTGAGTCACGCCTAACCAACACCATCAACATCACCGACGCCACCACAAACACCATCAACAACACCGTAACACCAACACCACGGAAACACACTACACCACCAAAACACCGTACCACCTTATCACACATCAACAACGAACCAACATCTACGCTGCCACCAAACACCACGCAGCCACCGACACATGCCAACACCACCGAAACTAGAGATGGCAATGGGTAGGGTCTGGGTCGGGTCCGCTAGACTCAATACCAGACCCGCTCATTTTTTGAGATCCAGATCCGACCCATATCCGTTGGGTCTGAAATTTTGGATCAGACCCAACCACAGGTCTATGGGTCTTTACAGGGTCCTAAATGGGTCTTCTTTAATTTTAAAAATCAAACATTTTAATTCAATTAATTGTTTTTACCCTTTTTATAGTGTTCGTACTAAGTGGACGAAATTAAACTTATATTAAAATAGCTCATAAAACCTTAACATATCAAAACTCAAAGTCACAACGTACACGTTGTTTACACAATATAATCATCAAAATACATAATATATCGCGTAGTTTTCAACTCATTAGCAGCTTCAAACACATCAAAATCATGTTAATTCATTCCACAAAGTTTAGGGTGTGTTGTGTGTGTGGTGTGTGTGTGTGTGTGTCTATATATATATATATAATATATATATATATATATGGTCCATGGTAGGGTCTGGGGCGGGTCTGTATGATGTTTTGGGACCCAGACCGACCCAGATCCAATGGGTCTAAAATTTTAAACCCAGACCCTTATAAATGGGGATGGGTCTAGCGGGTCTGGGTTGGGTCCAGGACCCATTGCCATCTCTAACCGAAACTCACACTTGCACCCACCAATTCTAGCAACCACCACCAAAAATTCGCACTAGCACCAACAAAATCACCAGATCTGGTTGTTTAGCTAGGTTGTTTTGACGGTGGTGAAGAGAGGAGATTGCGGTGGAGGAGAGAGAGTAGTCGCGGTAGTGAGAAGGAGAGAGTAGATGCGGTGGCGAGGAGTCGTCGAC
>SNQN01006615.1:20995-31633 GCA_008642245.1 Bassia scoparia | reverse complement strand
TTCCCCTTCTATACTGATTATATATACACCTCATTTATGTTTGATAAATTTAATCAAGAAATGGACATAAAGGAGAATTGTTGTGGAACAAGCTGACGCTTAATACAACCAATTGGAATGAGACAAACACCATCCATTAAGGATAAGTTCAGACTACGCATTAGTATCGAAAGGATGATTACCTCCATGAGATAACACAATGGTGAAATCGAAACTTACTGCTCCATGTAGGATGACTACGCTAAACGCACGCAGACTAATCTAGGTAGTTGCATAAACTAACTTGGCTTACTGAGCCAAGTGTTCGGCAAAGAGAAACTATTGCGAAAAAGAATGATTAATAGTTGCATGTGTGTTGTCTTCCAAAATTGCTGTATTGCCGGCGGAATACTCTCTTTATCAGGTCCTACCAGGGTTGATAGCATCGATGGCGTGGAGTTACGTCATTCTTATCGCTCCTTTTCACTTATTTCGAACAGCCATAATTTCCCTCCCAACCTCTATTCCGATAATTCACTCGCCTCGCGCCTCCCCGGCTACCTCAGACGGGGCCCCCTCCATGTCCCTCTCTAACGCCTGTTTGTCTATCGCTTAGACTGGAGCTATATTTAACAATTCGATGTAATCGCCTGTTTTACCCTTTCGCCTCTCTCGTCGCTTTAGTTACTTACTACTTATCAACTCACTCCTCTAATTTATAGTCACCTCGCCTCACTATATCTTTTTTGCGCTCTGTGCGTAGAACACAGCTCGCCCCTACCTACCGTATGGTCCAATGCAAGATATCACTTAGAGTCCTAGCCGGCAAGTATATACAACATTCAATGATCGAGAAACATGAGTTCTCTCATTTTGATGCTGACTTTATATAGAATGCCCTTTATATTCACTGATTCTTAATTATTGTTCATCTTATGTTTGTGATAGGAAATACAAAATGACTAAATGGGATACTCCCTCTCTCTCTCTCAGTTTCACAAGAAGTTATATTTACCCTCTTATTGTATTACTTGCGAGATAAAATATATATAATATCCACCGACAAGTCATCTTATTGACCAGTCATTTAGCCAATGACCGCCTAGATTAATATTGGCACTAGTTGCTACTTCACATTGTTATCTGTAGAACTCATTCCATCAAGATTACATCGTCCCATAGTTTTCTTGCATTCGATATCTTCAACCATACTATCGAATAACACACGATACATCTGGCCGCACATTCTCCGCGCCATCCGTATCACAGACGACACCGGCAATCCTTCCCTACGTATAAGCTAAAGAGTACTTACTTCAATCAAAATATTTCAATAATGAATTAAACTATTTCAGACATACAGTTTCTGCAACATTTATGCAAGCGAAATGTTTTTTGCAAAGTACAATAGTTCCTGAAATTCAAAATATGTGGACGGTCTTTTGTAGTAATAAATTCTGAATATTTGTGAGATATAAATTCTGGTGTATGGATATCGTCTCCTTATTCGTCGCTAGTTACTTACTATTGGTCAAACTCTCCTAATTAAGTCAACTAYACATTTTTGGTCCGTAACACATTGCCCCCTTAATTCGCAAGGAAGATATCACTTGAGTCCTTGCGGACTAACATTCTTCAATGTCAGAAACTCAAGTTTACTCATTTTATGCTCTTTATATAAGAATGCTTTATATTCACATGATTATAATTTTGTAATCATCTTATGTTTGTGATAGAAATGAAAAAATGACTTAGAATGGGATACTCCTTAATTAAATTAACACAGTTTCCAAGAATTATATTTACCTCTTATTGGGAAATTACTTGGAGAATAAAGTCATTTCTTGACCCAATATCCCACGAAAGTCATCATTATTGAGCAGTCATTTAGCAATGACGCTAGCATTAATATTGGAGTGTCTTGTTATTAGACACTATTCATCAATTAATGAATTTTGTACTTGAATTATGCAAGAAGTAAAGAGATTCACTTCAATCAAAATATTTCAATAATGATTAAATATTTCAGACATACAGTTTGYAACATTGCAAGGCAATGKTTTTTTGCAAGAGTACAAAGTTCTGAAATTCAAAATACATTTGTATAAAATTCTAATATTTGGAGGAATTAGAAAACTAAAACCTTGCAAAAACTATGATTTTGATCTAACGTCAATCGCTAGATTCTCCATAATTGTTAGAATCAAACTCGTCTTCATTATCACTCTGAGCACGAGCAATCTGCCACCCTAACCTTGCAGGAACAAATCCTGCTGATGGAGAAGGTGACCGTGATGAAGAGGAAGAAGATGAAGATGAAGATGACGGAATTGTGGGCATAGGAACTGGTTCCCCTGAAGTTGATGCTGGGTCAACTTTTGGACACTTACAAGGGAAAACCCACTTTGCCTTATCTTTCTTTTTGTACTCGTCATTGTCCCTCTTTTGTTTCTCCATCTCGAGCCGTATCTCAACCTCCCTCCTCCGCCTTGACACTCCCTTCTCTCTTTCTTCCTTACGAAATGTTTCCTCATCTACACGTTGTTCCTTACTAGTGTAAGGGTGGTCACATCCCTGCCTCCAATACTTGAACCACTTGAACTCAAATGACACGAGTGCTTTTCTTGCCTTTTCCATCTACCTAAACTCCACACCCTTGAGAGCCTGGCGGGAGATCTCGTGGTTGATAAGAGTAAAGCCTTCTTGGTGTTGAGCTTTTTCTAGCACTCATTTCTTGAATTCCATCAGTCTTGGCGTATTGGTACAATTCTCTAGGGAAAGAAGAGACTAAAGAGTTTTTGGAGAGAGAAAGAATGAGAACAAATGAGATGAAAAACGTTTGTATGGCATGTTATTTATAGGCTCGATGGGGATCTAGTAACTTTTGTATGACTACGTCACCCTTAAAGTGTCTCTTAACCTTCCACCTTTTGGCGTAATTTTTAGAGGTTTTATTCCGTGTAAACCACGTGGGGAATCTTTTCGACTTTCATAAATTCATGTATTACCCATTGTGGTAATTTTTTTACACGAATTCGACTAGTTCTCACATGTCCATTTATTTGTCAAATGCCTTTAGGTCAGGATGCTTTGACCATAGATTTTGATGGCTTTCCCAAATACTTGGGTTATACTTGCACAAAAACTTGCCATTTAGTACCCTTGGAAACATTTCTMCATTTAATTCCTGCAGGAGATAGGCATTTCTTGACATGTCCCTGACCACCCTTAATGGTCCTTCCCACTTAGATGACCAGTTGCCAAAGATGTGATCTTTATAACTATGTTCTGGAAACTTCATCTTCCATACCAAATCTCCTTCCAAGAAAATCTTATGTTTGACTTTCTTGTTATAAGACCTGGCCACTTACTTCTTTTGGACCTTGATACTCTCCAAAGCTCGCAAGCGTTCTTCCTACACATCCATTAGTTCAATTKCCATCGCCTCGCTATAATCTTCAAATGTTAAATACATCTGCCTAGCCACTCTAACAGACTTAGCGCTCAACTCTGCTGGCAATACTAGTTTGTTCCCTTGAACTAATTGATATGGAGTTTTCCCCGTTGCATCTCTATAGTGGTTCTGTATGCCCATGTCGCATAATGTAGAAGAGTATGCCAATCTCGTGGGCTGTTGTCCACCATCTTAGATAACCCTTTCACTATTATCTTATTTGTAGCCTCTACTTGCCTATTAGCTTGTGCGAAATAATGTGTTGAATATACCTTTTGGATATTTRATTCTTTGAGATACTCATTGAATTCTTCTCTTGTGAACATCGACGCCTGATCAACAGTAATAATCTCTGGAATCCCAAATTACGTAAAGATGCTCTCTTGTAGAWACAGTTTCACAACCCTTGCATTAAGCTTCTGGAACGCCTGTACTTCAATCCACTTGGTGAAATAATTTGTKGCGAWTAGCTTATATTCATGGTGTCCCAATGAGGGTGGTTTAAAGACTCAAATTGCATCAATGTCCTAGTCTCTAAAAGGCCATGGTTTAATTGTCAGATGGAGCACAAYCGTTGGAGCTCTGCTGTTCGGCTTGAACCTCCGGCATTGTTTGCAACCCTGAGCATACTGTAAGGAATATCCTTTGATTGAAAGCCATAAGAACCTTTTCTATGAATGAGCCATCGCATCTTAAGCCCTGATTGATGTGATCCACAAATACCATGATGGACTTCCGCTAAGATGGTTAAAATCTTCTTACTGTTCACACATCTTAGAAAAAGTCCTTGCGGATCCTTCCGATACAACTTATTCCCTAGGAGGAAATATTTCGTGGGCGCCAACCTCACATTTGTCRGAACTTTCTTGCCAGAAGGATCTCGTAAATATTCTTTGATCTCTTGACGCTAGTATGCCTCGCACCCAAGAACGCTAACCTTATTTACCTCAACCTTCATCACCTCTTCCAAGGGTTTTAATTTGAATGACCTAATGTGTATTAGACTCTCATCAAAACCATCAGGATCTTTGGAAGTTGCTTTTTTTAGCTAAATAATCAGTTGTTTGGTTCTCTTCCCTTGGTACATATGAGACGTCACATTGTCCAAACGTGAAAATCAGCTCTCTCAATGTTGTATTGATCGCTAGAGCTAAAGGGGAGGTTCCTCTATATCCTTCACTGATATGCGRCACAACCCATTGAGAATCTCTAAAAGCCTGAACCCTTGTGACACTCATATCTTTCAAGGTCCTGAGACCTATAATTAGAGCTTCAAACTCAGTTCCCTTATTTATGCATCGGTTTGAGAAAGTTACCGCCATCTTCGTCTTCACACCCTTTGATGAAAGCATCACTATCCCGGCCCTAGTTGAATTTATTCGGCTTGACCCATCTACAAATAAACGCCAAGGCTCCTCCTCCTGAACCTAGAAATTATTATCAATGGGGTGATCAGCTAAGAAATTTTCGAAAGCTTGACCTTTCACGACCTTCTGAAAGACATATTTCAACTCGAACTGGGACAAATGCATACTCCACTTACACAACCTTCCTTTGAAGAAGGGGTGATTGAAAAGGTGTTTCAACATGTCAGTTGGTGATATGACGTCATTGGAGAAATCCATGAAGTAATGATTGAGTTTAATAGAAGCATCATACAAACTCAAACACCATTTCTCAGCGTTGGTGTATTGTGTTTCCACATCTTGCAAGATTCTACTCAAGTAGAAAATCGCTTGCTCCTGCCATATTCATTTTCTTGTGTGAACATACTGGCGATGGAGCCATCAGATGCCAACAAATATAACCTCAATGGTTTTCCATTTTGAATTGGGGGAATCAAAAYTGGTGGAGAAGCCAGCTTCGCTTTGATTTGCTCAAAGGCGTGCTRATGTTCATCACTCCATTTGAACTCATCTCCTTTCTTTAGCTTCAGCAAAGGACAAAAAGCTTTCTTCTTTCCCGCCAAATTAGTGATAAATCGGCAAACATAAATAATTTGTCCCAAGAACTTCTGCAACTCCCTTTTTGTCTTAGGGGGTTGAGCCTTCARTATAGCTTTCTCTTTGTTCTGATCTGTCTCGATATCATTTTTATGTACTAAGAACTCGAGGAAATTACTGGCTCTAACCCSRWRGGCRCACTTCAATGGATTCATCTTAAKACTGAACTTCYTCATTCGCTMAAAGKCACGAACAAGATGCTCTACATGTTCTGAYGCATTCCCTGATTTTACCAGAACATCGTTTATATAGATCTCCATGAAGTCTCCTATCATCTCATCAAAAATGAGATTCATAACACGTTGGTAACTTGCACACGCATTCTTCAATCCAAAGGGCATAGCGACATACTCATAGAGTCCCGCAGATCTTGGTCATCTAAATACAGTTTATGAGCGATCACCTTCGGTAATTMTGATTTGGTGATATCCCGCAAACCCATCTAAAGTCGACACCAATTCATGCCTTGATGCAGCATCTATGAGCATATCAGTTACTGGAATAGGATATTGATCTTTTGGAGAAGAACTATTAATGTCTCTATAAACAATGCAAATCCTAATTTTTCCATTCTTCTTGACCACGGGAACAATGTTGGTGATCCATTTAGTGTATTTTACTGGCTGAATGAATCCAACTTTTAGGAGATTTGCGATTTCTTCCTTAACTCTAGGAATCAAATTTGGCGCTAACCTCCTAGGACTCTGTACCACTGGGGTACATCCTTGTTTGATTAGCAACTCATGCTGGATAATTAAAGGATCAACTCCCGGCATTACGTGGTGTTCCCAAGAAAAACAGTCCCTATAAGTTTGGAGGACTTTGATAGTGGAYAGTTTMTCTCCTTAAGGTAACTCCTTAGTAATGTAAGTATACCTATGATTTTCCGTTGTACCAAGATTAATCTCCCCAAGAGGGTCATGGACTTCCTGCCTGATATCGTCGCTCTTGGCCCAAACTCTTACTTCCTCTTCTTGGCAATAAAATCCACTCATGGCGTTAGAAAAATGTGAACAGTGAGTGCCAAGATCCCCACTTGAAAATATTTCAACATCATCACCCATGATTACGTTTACCTCTAGACCATATTGTGCATAATGACAAGCGTAAGGATTACGTAAAGCTAAAGTCGTACTCGATCTAATTTTATAGTTATAATTCGAATAAATTAGATTCATATAACGTACAAAATAAAAGTCCGAACACTACTTGTATCCAAGACTAATCACACCAGGTAAGATAGCCCCCCTTCCCCTAATAGTCTTAAGTACATCATCAGATTCTCCCCCAAGGGATGCCCCTTGGACATCAACTGTAATGGCTTGATTCTCTAATTGTTGGACTCCACACTACATTGGAAGTGTCAAATGTGTTTTGTAATTCATCATCTTCGATGGCCTCTTCAAYATACTTGATTGCACTTGAGACAACTTTCACTCTAAGTGTCAGTTTACTTTCAAATTTGAGAGCAATCCTCTCGTCATTAAGCAAGGTCTTCCTAAGTATCCTTGGAAATTCCCGGTTAGTGTCAATCAAATAAGCATCAACATCAGCACAAAACTACCCCATATTCATTACCATTCCATAGTTTTACTTTCTGATGTAACGTAGAAGGAATAGCATAAGTCTAGTGAAGCCATTCTCTTCCGAGAATCGCATTACAATTACCCTCCCCTTTTACTATAAAGAAAGATGATCAAGTCTTAGAAGTACCTACTTGGATGTACATACACGCTAATCCTTCAGTATTTTCAGACTTGCCATTGAATGCAGTAATGCTAATCTTGACACTAGATAAATCCACTACTAGAAATTTAACTTCGGGCGACCGCTTTTAGCGACCGATTTTTAATTGGTCGCTATTAGCGATCGTTAGCAACCAAAAACGGTCGCAAAAGATTAGCGACCAATATTTCGGTCACTAATACTCTATTAGGTCGGTCGCTAAGCCCTTAGGTCTTTGGCGGCAAGAATTTTTTCCCCCCCTCGCATATTTAACAAATTAGCGACCGATATTTCGGTCGCTAAATATTTTTTTCCCCCCTCGCGTATTTAACAAATTAGCGACCGATATTTCGGTCGCTAAATATTTTTTTTCTCTAAAAGAAAAATTAACTCATTCAACGACACTAAAACCCCCCAAAAACAAAAACACGCACAAACACCCCTAAAGTCGTCCACTCTTCGACTCTTTCACACGCAAAACCCCCAAACCCCAAAACCCCTCTTCGCCGGCGACTCTCCCTCGCTCAGGCGGTTGTCCCTCACTGCGGCGACTCTCCCTCACCACCGCACGAGCCTAGCGCTGCCGTCCTCTTTCATTCTCCCTTTCACTTTCCTTCTCCCTTTCTTCCTCTTTCTCACACACAAGCCCAGCCACGCCTCACGCCACTCTTCACGCGGCGCCACTCCTCACGCCACTCCTCACCGCCGCTATTTAAGGTAAGGGTTATGGCAGATTTTAATTTTAATTTTAATTTTATTTCGAATTTTTGGGGGTTAGGGTTCATGTTTATTGCACTTTATTTGATGGGTTTTATTGGCTTTCCAGATTAATCGGTTATGTCGTAATTGTAATTGTATGGATGTTGTGTAATTTAAGTTGATAATGGCTGCTCTTGTTTTTTTAGGGTTTTTGTGTCTTCAAAATCTTCAATCTAATGTTGTCAATTCAATTTAGCGTTCCAGGTTTTCTGTTTTTGACAATCCCCTTTTCAAATTATCGTAAATTTCTANGACTCTCCCTCACCACCGCACGAGCCTAGCGCTGCCGTCCTCTTTCATTCTCCCTTTCACTTTCCTTCTCCCTTTCTTCCTCTTTCTCACACACAAGCCCAGCCACGCCTCACGCCACTCTTCACGCGGCGCCACTCCTCACGCCACTCCTCACCGCCGCTATTTAAGGTAAGGGTTATGGCAGATTTTAATTTTAATTTTAATTTTATTTCGAATTTTTGGGGGTTAGGGTTCATGTTTATTGCACTTTATTTGATGGGTTTTATTGGCTTTCCAGATTAATCGGTTATGTCGTAATTGTAATTGTATGGATGTTGTGTAATTTAAGTTGATAATGGCTGCTCTTGTTTTTTTAGGGTTTTTGTGTCTTCAAAATCTTCAATCTAATGTTGTCAATTCAATTTAGCGTTCCAGGTTTTCTGTTTTTGACAATCCCCTTTTCAAATTATCSTAAATTTCTAACTATTTTGTTCCTTTAATTTGATGATTATATTCTGAATTCTAATTCCATCATAATCATCTTTTACTCTGTTTGATTTGTATTTTTTTTAGAGTAATCGCCTTTCGCTTAAATGGTAGGTTTGGTTATACTATGAAGCTCACATAATAGTGAAAGGATTGCTGATTTTGTGTGGAATGTATATAGGTTGCTGATTTTGTCCTCAAGATAGCTGATCTTGGCCTTGCACGAGCTTTTGTCGTTCCCATCAAGAAGTACACTCATGAGGTATTGAATTTCATGTTGTGTGTGTTTTACATTCTGAAAGGGCTTTGTTGTACATTCTTGGGGATTTTTTGTGTCAATGATTATTGATTACTGATATCATCCTTGCTTCCGGAATTGCAGATATTGCCATTGTGGTACCGAGCTCCAGAGGTTCTCCTCGACGCTACACATTACTCCCGTGGTGTTGACATGTGGTCTGTGGGTTGTATATTTGGTATGGTCTTGTGTTTGATATCCTGATTCGCTTTTTGTGTGTCCTGCTTGTATGTATTTAATTTTTGGGGCAACTCCAACCATATAATGTTGTGTATTTTTCGATATTATCAGTTGAGCTAGTGAACAATCAAGCTCTCTTCTATGGAGATTCTGAGCTGCAGCAACTCCTCCACATATTCAGGTCTGCTGCACTTACTGTCTCAATTCAATTACGATGCTTGATTCCAGCCGTGATAGAGGAACTCCTTTCAAGTTCACTCTTGGCCAAGGTTTAGCCTCTTTTCTCTTTCAAATTGTGATTAGATGTGATTTTGAATTTGAAATTAATGTCGTGTTTGAATTGAGTGATTATTTGTTTATGTAATYTGGAGTGTTTTTAGGTTTGATAAGTATCTGTTCATCTATGTTTCACGAGATGATTGAAATTTCTAATTCTGGTAGTGAAGTTCTATGATGTTGTGAGCTTTTGATAATGTCAATTAAGGTCTTGAGTTTATATTTGAAGGAACTTTAATCTTCTTTGCGCTGTATTCATTTTGTGTGTTTTTGAATGAATGTTGTGTTTGAATTGAACGACTAGTAGTTGATGTAATCTGGAGTTTTTTATGTCTGATAATATTATCATTTTAATTATCTATTCATCTATTTACATGAGATGATTGAACTTGCTACTTCTGGTAGTGAAGTCATACAATGTTGCGATATTGTCAATTAAGGTTTTGAGTTTATAATTGAAGGAATTTTAATCTTCATTGTGCTATATACATTTTGTATCTCTTATACACATCTAGATGTGTATAAGAGACAGACTTCTGGTAGTGAAGTCATACAATGTTGCGATATTGTCAATTAAGGTTTTGAGTTTATAATTGAAGGAATTTTAATCTTCATTGTGCTATATACATTTTGTATGTTTTGGAATGAATGTTATATTTGAATTGAACGAGTAATTGTTGATGTAATCTGGAGTGTTTTAGGTTTCATAATAACGTTTTTACTTTTTAGTATCCATTCATCTATGTTACGGAGTACATGAGATGACTGAACTTTCTACATCTGGTAGTGAAGTCTTAGGATGATGCGATAATGTCAATTAAGGTTTAGAGTTTCTATTTAAACGAACTTTAATCTTCACTGTGCTGTATTCATTTTGTATTTTTGGATTGTAAGAGCATAGGTGTGCTTTAATATGTGTGTTGTTATAATTTTGAAGTCTCCTTTTAGCATCGTAAAGTTTTCGTGCTGACAATTCTCGTAACTTGTTTAAGCTGAATTTTAAATACTAAACTATTAATATAAGTTTCTCCTTGTTCTTAACCATGTGGTATGATTTGCTCTGATTATYGTGTTATTGTAGCGGCAGGGGACAGCAGGACAATCATTTCGTTTTTAGGTTTATGACACGTTATTTTTGTAAATTCTGGTTTAACAATGATAAAAGTCAATGTATAGTACAAAAAACTATGGATTTTGTTGGTTGACTAATTAGTGGACATACAATTGAGAATGCAATTGCCTTTTGT
>SNQN01006615.1:4075-20970 GCA_008642245.1 Bassia scoparia | reverse complement strand
CTGGTATGACAATATGAGCAAACTTTTTATACAAGTGACGGGTTGTTTCCAGCTATTATTAGCGTTTCACATTTTTGTTGTAGGAAGATTACATAATTGAGTTTGCCATCTAGTTATATGCTGAAATATATAATAGTAGTTGTCATTCTGTGGTAGTCAGTGTAGATTATAGTTTGGAGTTAATACATACTGCGTTACTGTAGCAAATCTCTTATTAATGTTGCTCCATCTCGCTCTCTCGCTATCGTGATCAATTCAGACTTCTAGTTAAGGATTAATACGGTTAGTTGCGGGATCAGTTAGGAGCTTTAGGGTGAAAAGACATTTAGATGTTTGTTTATGTATTTGCCAGAACTTGTCAACAGATTGTTCCTGTATTCATGCCCTGCCTGGACATGGTTCATATGCTTAATGTGTATGACAGTCAGTCATAAAGGATGGGACGTGCTGTTAAAACAATGAAGAAGGGTGAAAATGCCCTTTTGACAATTCCTCCCGAAGCTAGGCGTATTGGAGAAAGCGCGTTCACCTCCTACCATCCCTCAAGTGCTACACTGCAATTTGCTTGGTTGCTATCCTGGGTAGTTGAAAGATATCTCAAGGATGGTGGAATCTTTAAGAAGATTCTGACTGAAGGAGGAGAAATGGGAAAAATCCCAACAGGATGTTCAGATTGAAGATGTTTGGGAGTATGCTAATTCACTTCATGATGCGCTCCACATACACATTGACATTTTCTCACGATTATTCGTTACCTCAGAGTGGCTAGCATTAATGCAAATCTATTCCTTGTTGCGGTAAGAATCTTGAAGCTCACCTGCAGTACCATATCGGATGCACACTTGTTGAAAATCTGAATGGTGATATCATCGTTGGTGAAGGTGTGCCTAATATAAGATTCAGAGTCTATTGTATTGGAGCTTTCAGAAATAACAGAATGTTGATAATTAACTGGTGGATATATTGTTAACGAGGTCATTTGCTGCCCGTTGCATTGTTCAAAGCTGTTGAAGACCATGAAGAAGGGCAGAGAATGGTTCTTCTGACAGGAAGCACATGTAAGCTTCATTACAAGGTTATTCTCTGTAAAGTGATACATTGTCGGTTGGTAAGAGTTAATTTGTCTCTCGTTCAGTGCAGATGGTTTCGGAGAAGCAGGGCAGCCAGCATCTGGTGATGAGAGCCTGGTTCCTCCAATGCCTACTCTTGATATTCACCCTTAGTTGTTCATGGAAAACTGTGACAAATGTGACTGATGACAAGAAAGTTGTCAAAAGACACTGAAGGAGGAGAAGATATCGACAAAACCTAATGACGGAGCTATTGTTAAAATGTGAGTGGGGCTATCCTGTTTTCATCCAATAGAGACTTCTTGCATTAATGTCACCTGAAACTTTTTTACTGGCAGTGACATTAATTGGAAGCTCCAGATGGAACTGTCTTTTTGAAGAAGGGTCATGAAGATGGAGATGAGCCTTTTGAATTTAAGACAGAATGAAGGTAAGCCTCATCATTCACTTTGGGCCTTCCTGACTTAAACATTTATCGTTAACGATCTCAATAATTTACTGACATTGAGCAGAGCAAGTTATTGAGGGGCTTGATAGAGCTGTATTGGAAATGAAGAAAGGAGGAGTTGCTCAGTGACAATTGCCCAGAATATGCTTTTGGCTCGTCGGAATCCAAGCAGACTTGGCTGTGGTTCCTGCCAACTCTACGGTTATATTTGAAGTAGAATTGGTTTCATTTGAAGTAGGTTGGCCTTTGCCTGCTCAAAATTTTTGGTTTGAATAAACTATTTTGGAACTATTTCTCTCATTTCTTACCATTTTTAAATTATTACTTCAGGAAGAAAAGAATCATGGGACATGAATACCGAAGAGAAAATAAGAGGCAGGGGCAAGAAGAAAGGAGAAGGAAATGTATTTTCAAAGCTGGCAAATATGCTGAGCATCAAAGAGATATGAGAAGTTGAGTTTCTAGAAAAAAGCTGTATGAATAGTGTATAATTATTGTGTTTTACGTGTTGTGTACAAGAAGTCTTAATTTGAATCTTCTCTGACCCAGGCTGTCAAATTTATCGATATGACACATCCTTCAGCGATGAAGAGAAGAAGCAGGCCAAGGTCTTAAAACATCTTGCAATTTGAATAATCGGCGTTGTAAGTTTGAAGTTTGAAAGAATACAAGCAAGCAGAGGAAACTCTCACCAAGGTAATGGACTGCCTTACATTTCTAATTAATGTTTGTATTTAAATTTATTTATTTTGGTTTTTTACATTCATTCTATGTTGTGTCGAAATTGTAGGGTATTTGGAACTGATAGTATGAATGTCAAAGCTCTGTATAGAAGAGCACAAGATATATAACTTAGCGGATCTTGAAGTTGGCTTGAGTTTGACATCAAAACAGGCATTGCGAAATTGACCCCTGATAACAGGTACGTTCAAAATATCATGTATATCATGGTTTAATCTCGCCGGTTCTTTAAGTTTTATGTTGTATTGCCTGTATGGCTGTATGATAGTGTGGAAATTGACACTATCTCAAATTTTTTAGAATATTTTGTTTTTAGACTTAGTCCCGTTTGTTTTGGAGGAAAATGTTTTCGAGAAAATTGTATTTTCCCTTGTTTTGGCAGAAATCAAATGATAAGGAAAATTTGTTTGGAAAATTAAGGAACCATTTTCCTTTCAAAATAAAGAAAAGAATTTTCATTTCTTTTTTTCAAATAAGTTTCTTCAAACCAAAACAAGGAAATGAGTTTTAAGGAATTAATTTTCCATACAAACAAAATGGAACACAATTTTCCTCCGAAATGTTTTTTCCATTGAAATCAATTTTCCTCCAAAAAACGAAAGCCTTAAATTTTTGCAAGAAAAAATATAATTGTGGGGTTTTGTTTGGCTTCATCTCACGGATGATAAAAAAATTTAATAACAAATACATACTCGATTCCAACCTTAATTCCATGGGTTTAGCACATAAACCAAAGGGATCATTTCAGGTTAGAATCCACGAAAATGTGCATTGTCAATGTGTTAAATTGAAAATAATCTAGAACCTTTAACTGGGGTAGTGTGAGCTAAGACTTGAATCAAGTATTACAGATGACTAAGAGTTATAACTATGAGAGGCAAGAAATTAACTGTTAAATACTGTTGTGAAGCTTTCATGAAGTTAGGGCCGGTTTGTTTGGAAGTTAGAGGTCTGGAGAGCTTTTAAAAGGGCTTTGTGCCAATTATGATGTTTGGCTTTTGGATGGTTTAAAGGTTGGAAGAGCTTTTTAAACCATGTAACTAATAAGCTATTTGGAAAAGTTCTAAGTATTAAGCCTTTGGATTAGAGGTTGAGGGTTTAGGCTTTTTTGGTATTTCATACTCAAGTTAAAACTAACTATGTTTACCTGTAAGTTTTTACACAAATGGCTAGTTAAAGAAGCCAACGTCAATAACTTGCAACATTTCCTACCCATTAAGGCCAGTGTCTTTTGGTTTTGTATCTTTGGATTAGATTAGATTGTCATTCTATGTTCACATTTCATCTGATACCCAATTCCGTTTTCCAGTTTAAGCATTCTGTTTGTCACTATGATCTTAGTTTTGAGGCGCAAGGCGCACCGAGGCGCACTAAATGTCCCCAGAGCCTAGGCGCAAGCGAAGCGCACGCTTGAGGTGGTGAGGCGCACTAAAATTTTCTAAAACTTTCATTTTTTGAAAACTACGATATATATAATATTCAAATAACAATAATCATAGTATAAATGCATAATGACATAATAAAGCATAGTTCATATAAAAAAGACGGGTGGTAATAGTCTAAAACATTGACATAATACCTAATCCAAATCATACTCATCACCCTCATTATTACATCTCCTAAATATCTTTGTCGCCACCTATGTCTTCCTCCACTTCATCTCCATCTCATCATCTAACCCCATAGATCTATGAGGAACACGTGAGTAGAATATTCAGTAATAAAATTAAGTCAGTATAAAAATATGTAGAATAGAAAGAAAAGAGGAAGGAAAAAAACGGAAAGAAGAAGAACAGAAGAACAGTAGAAGAAGAGGGAAAAAAGGAAAAGAAAAAAAAGAAAAAAAAGGTAGAAAAAAAGGAAGAAACTTACCGGTGATAGGTGGCGGCGGCGGGGCAGAAGCTCCGGCATTCGGCAGATCTGCTGGCTGGCGAGTGGAGATGGAGATGGGCAGCCAAGGTAGGGTTTGGCTTATCTGACTTCTCTCTCTACTTCTTCAAATGTCGATCTACGTTCTTCCCTTCTTCTATCTTCTTTTACTTTCTATCTTCTTCTATAAGTTTCCTATCTGCTTCTTCTTCTCACGTTTGACCTTGCCCAATTAAACGCGCCTTCACTCGCCTTGCGCCTGGCAAAAAGACAAAGCGCGCTTATGGAGCGCCTTCCAGGGGTCCATGCGCTCGCCTGGAAGAAAGCTCTTAAAAAATGGTGCCTACTTCGCTTTGCGCCTCAGGCGCCTTTTTTAAAACTAAGACATGATAACTCTTTAGGATGAAATGGTACTTCGGCTACTCTATTTAAATTTGAATAGAATTGATGTGTGGATCTGTTATTAATTGGGTTTGTTCTTTGTGGGTGCATACAGCAATGTAGCGACGGGTTTCTTTTTGTGTGTATTGATAAGGGAAGTGAAAACTAGAATACAAGACTCTGAAAGGAAGATGAGAGATACAATAAGAGGCATGCTCAATTATACAGTAAATGTTCTCCAAAGATGATGCCCGGTAAATTAAAGTTCTTCCGGGATAGCCGAACGACGGACGGTGCAGCAGTCATGATGAGTGGCACATGTTGCAAAAAGAATTTGAGGGTCTGTGGTTTTGCAATTATTTTTGTTTTTAACTGGTTGATAAGAAACACATCTATTTTCGGAAAACTGATAATGGCCTTTCTACCAATATTTAATTTTTCATCCTTTTAAAACATATTACAATGGACTTGCTGCGTACTTTAGTGGGTTGCCAAAACAAGAGTTTCATTTTGAATGTTTGCTTATATTCCTTAGTAAATTCTAGATACCATGCTTCTTTAAATGTTGTTTAAAAGGTACCTTCAAGTTGAACGACGGCCATATATGATTTCCTCTGCAAGACAAGCAGTCTTCTCATCTTGTTAATGTCGAAAGCACACCGGAAAACATATAACCAATTTAAAGTAAAAACTATCAATTTAAATAAAAAATGATATTCGCCTTGTATATTCTTACAACAAAAAAAAAACCCCTCGTGGGCTCGGTGAGACATACAGTAAAATTTAAAAAAGGGAATTTATAAAATATATAATCTAGCTTGGGGCTTTTTCTATTATCTATCCTAAGAGATGAGCATTACAACAATCCTGGTTAACCTTAAAATGGTATGCTAATTGCTAAACAGAATCAAGGTGAAGGTAAACAGAAGCATCACGGACCTAGACAATAATGGCTGTATAAAGATGTTTGCAATAACAACTATTCCTGGATTCCTTTTCTTGGCATCAGTAATTCACAGGAAAGTGTGTTTCACCACAAAACAATCCGAGGGCGCCAAGGCTTCGCCCTCAGTAGGGGGTCTGCGCCGAAGACCCAAGCTATTCATAATACATTTCTTGTGTACTTGGCGACTGTAAATTGATGTCTCCACGAAAAATAGATACAGATTTTGCTGACATAGCCAATGGAATAAATTAGCTGTGGACTTACTAATCACGGATGGTGTCACAGCAGCTTTCATTATGTTGTTCTCCCGGCAAAGGGGGATGTGAGGCAATGGATATGCAAGACCACATTTTTCGCTAGGAAATTGCAAAGGCTTCACTGCTAGGCAGAATAAAAACAAAGGCTTCAGCTCACCTGCTTCTCCATCAAATCGAGAACGACTAATTAGGAAAGTGATGTCCTGAATAACAGGAAATAAAAGTGAATTCCTTGTTGCCGATAAACAGCTCTAACTGAGGCATCAACAAGAATAAATGCTAGGGAGTTTCTTTCTGTACAACCCGATTTTCTTTTGGTTTCCCATTTTTCTTGTCATGTTAGCTTACTCAACTCTTCAAGGCCCGAGTCTGATGCAGACCTCGGTAAATGGGAGTGTTCACCAACAACTTTCAGACTTCCTTTTCAGAATAAACAAGAAGATCCAGACCTCAGATGGACCTCCCTGATTTCTTGGTTACTACCCACCATTATGAACTTTAAAACGAAATAGTCCAGTGATTCATGCATTGAACTGTAACTGACATTAGTGTTCTCAAACAAATAAATAGGGACTATAAAAGGAAAATGCTTGTGGGGCTGGAAGATATTAATAAAGACATGAACCCATGTACATAACAGACTACCAGCTGGTAAATGGGTTCTGAAGAAAATGGGTCAACGGGCAAATATCGATGCAGAACAGGTGAAGGAGGTAGAAGGAGAATTTGAGCTTTCGGAGCAAAAAGGGAAAGAAATATTAGCGTTGAACTTCTTCGTCAACTCACCTGAAAAGAATTAGAGAGAGCAAAAACAAAGGAAGTGTGTTGCCTTAGATGAAAAGGCTCAAAGTTTAAAAGTTACACAGCTACAATTAAACATTATACCCTACAATCAATCAATCAAAGCCTAATCCCATAAGTTGGGGTCGCTAACATGAACCAAAAGTGATTTTCTGGGACAATTTTTAACACTAAATTCTATAAACATTTAAGAATCAATTATAATTTCATCAATTTTAAAGGATGATCGAACGTGAAAAGGGAAATAGCTCATTTGTATTGAAGATCTATGACTCTATCTCCTTTATAGTGGTGTGGCTTCCATAACAGTCACTTGCGATAGAACTATTCTAATTTACCCATCTCAGAGTGCATCAATGTGAACCTTTTTTATCGACCGGCAAAGAGAATACAGACATACATGCTTATTATTATATAAATACGAGCTATTCATAAGGATACGTCAAAATACTTCTAGAGCTTTGATATTTATCTAGCCATTAATAATAGACGACACTCCTATTATATCAACAGCATAAGTAGCAACAAGGAGCCCATTCACCCTTATAGCAGAATTGTCTCACTGCATCCGAAAGGACATCTATGTCTACTACATACTACCTGTGAGTTGGGCTTCTAGGATTCCTCCGCACAACATCACAATCGTCTCGCTGATGACCTGATGTGTTTGGGTGTGTGATTACTATATCTCTGTTTGTTTGATTAAAATTTCGTTAACGTTACGCATTCATTTCTACCTGAGCGTATTAAGAGTACCGACCCTAATGACACTTTAAATTTTCATATGCTTCAATCGACTAACATACAATATATACTCCTAGATAACTTCTGCTTACATCCATGATAGACACATAATAGCAAGACATTTAAACCCGATACACTGCCAAATTCATTTCATATACCATCAAGATGAGTATAAAGTGTATAAAAAGTCTTATTAAGTATATGATGGAGCATAAGAGATATATGCACTTTAGTCTGTCTTTCCAAAATAGACGTGGTTGTGGGGGAAGTATACTTAAGGCAGAGTGTGATTAATATTAAAGAGAATTAGTAGTATAAAGAGCATATCTCATAAGTAAAGGAAGCGCATAAAATCTCTATAAGATGCAATGATGCGCGTCAGAAAGATAAGTACAAAAAAGTTGCTAATTGCTCTTAAGAACGGAAGACTCCTTCTCTGTTCTACACTTTCTTTGTGAAATATTATTACGTAATGAAGACAATTAATTTACTTGAGAGTCATAATCGAATGAGATTGTATGACTCCAATGATTGACACTTTGATGTTATTTTTGATGAGCTTTAAGAAAATTATGTACTCCAGTCCTATGTGAAGCATTGATGATTCGTAACTCTCACCTGATGATTCCCCCAGTGTAAGACTTAATCTGTTAATGCATCGGTTATGTTATCATGAAAAAATCTGTTTTTTCGTTAAGTAGACATTAACATATATTTTATGTGGTCCTTATCGAGTAGTCCTCCTCTCTTGCGGTGGGGTGTGGTGGAGTGTTATGAAAGAGTAAGTCTATTTTGATTGAGGGTGGATGCTACTGTTCAAGAGGTTTTTATAAAAAATGTAGTGTGCTGTAATTCCACATAATTTAGGATTTTTAAATATTTTTTCCTTTCTTGACTATTCTTGTCTAAGAAGCTCTCACTGTCTACATATTTTACTGCCTAGTGCACAGCCTGATTACTTTATCAGATAGATCTATTATTACCAACTGGGCTTTCCTTAGTTGACCAAAGCGAGGATAATAGTGTTTCGATAGGTTTTTGACATTTATTATTTATATACACGAGAAGAATTATGTGCAGACACTTCTGGTGAAGGCAGTCGTTCATAGTAACGCTTCTGGCCTACTGGAACACGGTGGTAACGTAAGGTGTGTGAGAATTATAGACGCTTAGGAAGTCATTTGGAATTAGTAGGTTTGGCACTCTCCTGAATGGCTCGCATGAACCACATTGTAACAGTGCATAGAGTCATCAATATACTGGGTAAACCAATTCGTCGAAATGGGTCAGAAGTTGCATGGTACACATACGAAAAGGCACATAACATAGTAAAGCGAAATCACTCCCATATATAGCTCGCTCAATTAGCATAGTCTAACAAAGATATCGCGTGGTCTGTTAGAGATTAACAATCTGTATATCTGATTTCATTCTAATAATATAGGCACTCTGCAAGCACTTGAGAGATCTTCTACGCTCTAGATACTTCACTTCTCAGGTCTTTGCTTGATAGATACACTCAATTGATGTTCGTTCATTAGGTCGATATGTATACTATAGTCTCCAGATATCGGTGTATCTACAACTCTGTCAAACAACCGCTCATATGCCACAACGATGAGCCTTCTCTCTGTGTCGCGAATTCAAGATGAGACTCCTCTGAGATCTAAGTCCTGAGGCTTGTTTTTAGGTCCTGATGCTGAATGCGTCAAGGGCTGACTGACGGTTTTTCTATGTATGTAAAGCATGAGATGACTCATAGCGACGTTGTATAGTTCATAATGGATGTGCACAGTGTCTCACACAAGCTCTTACTTATTGGATATTTCAGATCACAACTAAGTATCAATCTATTACTAAAAAGGAGATACATTGTTTGTTAATGTTAAGTCAAATTGTTATATAAACAATAGACTCTTTAGGGTATTATTGTCAGCCACCAAGATAACAATGCTATACTTTGTATAAGAATTGCTTTTCACAGGGTACGAGTGCAGGACAAGTATAGACCTCCAGAAGCGCATACGCTTATGTAAAATTAAGCATACATATCTGTTTGGCTGATAATACACATGTTACATGCATCTAACTCAATCTCTAGAAGTGCTTATTGACAATGTATTATTACAACAAACTAGCTCCGCATTTACGTTACCTACTTTGCCATAATTATCTATTTGAATCGGGCATGACTGTCTAGGATGGTTACTAAGCGTAATACACTATACTTAGAGTGTTAATGTTGAAATGAGCTCTTAGCGTTACGTACCCTTACACCATACTTTCTACCGTGGCATAAGGTGTTTCTTCTATACCTATGGTATAATCTCCTCTCGTTGGCACGAGAGTTCAAGGTTTACCTGTTAATCAATTATTGGTATAGGGGGCTTGATGTACTTGCCATTTTCTCCATAAACCGAGTTGTTGCCGGATTTTGCCTCTATAGTTTTATCCCTTTTGAAGTTCCACCTAACTCAGACAAACTCCCTCTTAAAGTCTCTTAGTGAAGTAGTTCCTTCTCATATCTCATATCACCTAATATAATCAGTGCGTGAATAAGATTAAGAATATATAAACTAAATGTGCTGATTGAAGAATACAATAATATGATGCTCTACCTTATGCATCTATGATCATAGCATATACCAATGTATCTTTCTGCTGTGTATTTCATATATTGTATCGGCCCACATTTAATTAATGTATTGTGAATTTTTTGTAGTGTGTACAGAAGAAGATACAAAGAGAAATGGAGATTTTATTCATTAATGTTGAGCGCATTTTTTTGCTATGTGGTGATATTAATAGCATGGTTTTACCATGTCTATTAACGAATCCAATTATAGAGGGAAAAGTCACTTCTCGTTACTTTGCAAATCTATAAACAAGTGAAGTTTATTGTCATAGTGTGTTTCTTGTCCTCCCAAAAAACTTTCGAAGTGTAGTGAAGTCAGATCAGAGGAAGAAATAATTGAAAAAAATTACTCAGTAATTACCAATGAGTTTCCCTATTCTACATCTCTTCGGACTCTCATTTTCTACATACTCAACACAAAAATTAAGCAATGGGATGAGTACAACATAATTCAATGACAGGAAGTAAGGTTTACCTTTTCTCACCGCCCTGTCTCTGTGCGTTTTACTATTACAGAATGACAGCTACTCAAGAAAAAAATAGGAAGTTTTTAAGGTATGCTAGTAAGGTTTCCCATGTGCTGTTACTGCATATATTTTTTTCCCTCAGCATAAGTCGAATTCCTTCATTGATAGATACCAATGAAATCTTTCTTGACACTCATCATTGCTATCAAGTCAATAGAGAGAACATTTTATAAGGAAAAGATTGACAACTTAATCGGTGTAGTATTCGATAAATGTTCATTAATATATTTATCATTTTAAGGTTCCAGAGTGCTACAGGTATTACATCTAGTCGCTATCAGGCTCCGTTTATTTTGGAGGAATAAACATTTTTTCTCGATGTAAATCAATATACCGGAGAGAAGGGAAAATTGAGGAGAGCAATATTAGAAGATTAATTTTAACCGTTGTGTGTTTGTGAATTGGAGGAACTAGTTTCCTTAAGCAGGCTTTTATTGACTTTGGTAGAATAGAAGGAAATGAGTGATAGAAGAGGCCGGAAGGAAGTGGAAGGAAATATAACCACTTTCGTCATTTGGCGTTGTGTTAATAAAAATATAAGCCGAAGGGAAAGAAATAAGAAAAGGCAGAGGCATGAAAGGAAAGTTTTCTTTGCAATTTCTTTCCTTTCCATTCCTCCCAAATTGGGGTATTTGAGAGAAGAAAATTAAACTTAATTTTTATTCCTTCCTTTCCCTTCCTTTATTAATTGACTAACCAAAGATGGGGAAAATAAGTTGGATTCCTTTTCCTTCTTCTATTTGAACCAACATGGGAAATAGGCTTATTTTCCTTCCTTTCCTTTCCCATTCCTTCTCATTCCCTTCCTTACTAATATTGGAACCAAACAAGCTTATTAAAACTATTTCCTTTGTTTGTTTGAAGAATCCTACTTAGGAAATGGTATTCCTGAAAAAATTTTCCTCCAAAACAAACGGACCTATCTCATTCAAATACTGTCATAAAACTGTTCAGTTATGTTATTTTCAGGTCTCCACAACATTACCCCAACCTAGTCTCACTGCCCACATCCCTGCACCCTGACCTTACAATATTTTGTTCGGTGTTTATTTGTGTATCGTTATTGCACCAAATGAGTTTACAAATTTTCTGTGGGACAGTGAGTGAATATAGTACAAGTTATAGCAGTATTCCTAACCTAACCCCTGCACAAAGTCAAAAGCCTGGCCATATAATTCCTTGGATTCCCCAATCCATGTTAACCAAGAATACAAACATTTTCAACACAAATTAAATATCCAGCAGCTTAAAAAAGCTAACAAAACCAGAGAAGCAATGAGGATGGTAACATTCAAGAAAACATGTTATATACCTTAGAGTGAATTACTTCCATGAAGCAATACGGAATAATTGCATAGGGCCTGGAATGCCAGCGATGTTGTTTTATATGCTTCATATTGACTCTGCGTTCACAAAGTCACTGCAAATTAATTGAACTTACAACAAGCAAAGATAAATTTTTTCAACACAATTAAGCTAAGCTTGTCAGCATATACCACTACATTATTGAGAAAGACAAATTTCCATCCACAAAGATGACGCACGAACAGCGGACAATCCATGTCTTCAACAGTTGTCTATCTGACCAGCCCCACAATCTCTTAAAGCATGTAATCCTCCAACACCAGCAGTTCCATTGAAACCAAAGAAGTTTATGAAACGCCATTAACTTGTTTCCGACCTCAACGTGGAAGGACAAGTTTATGTTTTGCAATTTGCAGCAAATCTATCCTTGTTCCACAAAAAGCCCACTTGCTTGAACCAATGCAAGGTCGTCATTTCCCTTAGAGATAGAGAGGAGAAGAAATGTGAAGCAGTTTTGATAATGTACGATTGGTTACTTGATCTTTAACGACTTATGGATTTATTGGAAGTATGACCTAGTTACTTACATGATATAGGTGACTCAAAATATCAGTTAATCTTATTTTCTGACTAAATAACCATTGATGATACCCTTAGTTTAACACTTTGTTTGATGGAAAGGGATTGGAAATAAAAGGAAAACCCCCCTTCCTTCTCTTTCCTCTCCTTTCTTTCCCTTTTTTTCAATTGCTTTCCAAACCAAGCATAAAAAATCTAGTAAAGCATTACATAATTGAGAACAGTCCAGCTTCTCAAAAAAGTTAATCCAACTACAGCCCTTGAGCAGAGGAAGAAAATCATACTAAGTACATAAAAAGTTTGATTACTTGAAAAGGAACAGTTTTCTTTAGAAAAATCAGAGCAGGTTGAAAATCAGCAATCAATATTGCAACCAAACTCATATCTTTGACATAGTCACAATTCATGCAGAATTTCAAATTTCCAGCCTTATAACCTGTCCGGATAAGCCTGTGCCTACTACAATATAGGGAACCCCCTTTGCTGCCATTTTTGAACCTTCTGCTTTTATCAACTGTTGAACATCCGGATCATCAGAGTCATCCAAAACCTGCACAAGCATTGTCCTTAGGCCAATCTGGAGACAAACTGCTCCGATGGAATTGATAGACCTGTTTGATGTGCACTACAGATGTTAGCTGGAAGTTAGATCAGGATAACATCAAAGAGCCAAAACTATCAAAAGTATTCAAGTGCCTGGCAAATAATTTTCAGGAAAAATAAGACAATAAAACCGGATTATCAAAACGTTACTTGAATGTGAAGTAAGGACTGCGGTTGTGTCTACACCACATGATGCGCAGATAAGGGCAATGGTACTAAAATACTATTAGTTATTAATGACTCATAAGATGCTATTATAAAGTAAAAAGGTACTACAGAGAGTGAGATAGCTGAGTTGGTATAGCTCCTTTCCGGTTCCAAGGGAGATCCTCGGATTGATTTCTATCCCACCCTTATGGCTCTCTAAACAACAACAACAACCAACAACAACAACAACAACAACAATAAAAAGCACTGTGCAACCTAAGATAAGCTTAGACTGTACAGATTAGTGCCTATTATGTTGGAAGACATGAAATAATGCAGGATATTCCTCTCCAGACTAGCTATAAGATAGTATAGATATTTATACAGTTAAAGATAACGAGATCAACATAGAAAGTAGATCAAGGGAGTAAAAAGGAATAGAAAATAATTCGTTCTATGACATCATGTGAGCCATGGACAGAACCTTGATGTGAATAAAACCTGATCCCCTTCTAATCCTAGAAGAATTTTTTTAAAACCTGGCCGCTCAAGAAAGGTTGATTAAATTTAGCCAATGTTATCTCATTCTCAAATCTCGGCCCTTCTTCTTTGGTTGAATCCATGATAAAAGACAACCTTTATATTCTTCTTTGTGTTCTAGAACTGCTCCTTTATTGGATAACAAAGAATATGATGACGACAATTGCTGCAACACCATAACTTGGATAGCTGTAAGTTTTTAATTTGCTGCTGTGTGGTGGAAAACAAAAGCAATTACTCATTTACTCAAGTTAAAAAAAAAAGCTTCCCTGTTATAGCTATCACCACTAGGATTATTCAGTATCAGCCAACCACATCAGCGAGATATATGTAATATAATTACATGTGTAATGCCTTAGAGATAACAACTAAGGTCTAAGACTATTTTCGTTGATAGAGCCGATAATTAATATTTAAAAACAGGACTCAAGAAGTAAAATCAGATATCAAGATGCAACGTTTAAATACAGTAAACTTTTTTAGTAAGTGGGTCTTGGTGTATTAGTTGCTAGAATTTCTATCTGCTAAGGTTTTGCTAGTAATACTTCGTGTTCAAAGGAGTTTTAATATCTAAATAGGAAAGTATGAATTCTTAATCTTGTACTTCAAGGTCTTACTAACATCATATACAATACAAAGTTTTGAACTAAAGATATTAAAGTTGAACTTCTATTCTTCAACTAATAGTCTTCAATCATTTACTTAGAATTGATATCAAGTTTACCCTAAGTTACAAAGATTATAACCCCCCCTCCCCACTCGAACAAAGTTCCAACCATAAGTCCATAAACTAAGCAACAACTAACCTACTTCATCAATCTTAGTAGTCAATAGCAATCAAGCTAAGGAATGCCATTTCATCATACAAGTAAACAAATACACAAGAGTTCTGAGATTCATATATTAACAAAAAGGCAGGGTTATACGAAACCTACATCATCTTACCTCCCTTTCATTGCACATAGAAACCTGCCCACCAAAACCATAGAAAATCCTCCACATGATGATCCTCTGACTTGGAAGAATACTCCATTGCCAGCGATCGGCTTAATTCCTCAGCGCTATTTTTATCCAAAAAACATCCTAACAATCAAACAATGCACGGTCCACCGATATGCACCAAAAACAACACAATGCAGATATTGGAGAGACCTCTGCAATGGAGGAGCTACAATTTGAGCTCTAAGTCTCAACCAGCTAGCATAAACAAGTTCAAACGAAACTACACCTCTGCTTATATGCAACGATGGCGGACTAAAATGCCAGCCTTTGAAGTACACGCAACAGCTCCAAAACACAGCAAAATCAAACTACAAACAGCAAACTTGATTCAAACGATAATCTTCTCTTCTTTAATTTCTTTTACCAGTACTTCCATTCCTCTTTCTTTTATTTTATTTTCTCATTTTTCTAAATTTATGAGGTATTACGTTACTTTCCMTCATTCTTTTTATGGTGTGCAAGAATGAAGTTTTAGAAAGATTAAATAAGCATAGTCTAAATGAAATTTCTATTAAAGATAATTTTCTTACAAGTATTAAATTACACATATCCATTGAAAAGAATCGGTCAAGTGGAGGAAAATTGGAAAAAGCCTCGAATCAATAAAAAAAATGGAGGAAAATTGGATTTAGCGACCGATTTTTCGGTCGCTAAATGGTTTTCTCTCCATTTTCCCATCTCTTTTCCAGTTAAAACATTGGTCGCAAAAATTTTTTAGCGACGAGAAAAAAGCGATAGACTTTAGCGACCGAAAATCGGTCGCTAATCCCCGTTAGGGACCGAAAATCGGTCGCCAATCCCCGTTAGCGACCGAAAAATCAGTCGCTAAAGTCGGTTGCCCAATTTCTACCCAATTTCCTACCTTTACCCAATTTCTTAAAAACTGACCAAGGCATAAGACTTATAGTAGCGCYGGTATCAATAAGCACTTTACTTAATATCGCCCTATCTATGTTAACTGTCACATAACGGGGTTTACTATGTGACTTATTCATACTAAAATCTGTAATTAAGTGTTCCACAACTAATTGTTTTTGCTCCTTAGTAACAGTCTCCAAGGAGGGCACTAAGCCAGATCCTGTATCCAATTTATTCAGCTCAGCTGAAATAGTAGAGGTCTTACCTGCAGCGTCGATTTGGTCAACTTCATCGGCCCATGAAATATCCTTCTACACGGTCCCACAGGCTTTGAATGCTGGTGGGAAAGTGACAAAACAATCGCCAGACTCACAGTCTCCATCTGAACAATTTGCCGGAAAATCTAGATCTGACTTGGACACCTCAAGATGCAATCCTTCTGAGCCATAGTCTACTAAATCCACATCAGATACCTGTTCAGTCATCAGAGCATCTGCTCCAAAGTTTCTGTCCCATGATTCTCTAGTTCTTTTTCAGTAGGGTCCTCCACCAGCTCTATAACTAAGGGATGACTCTGAATATTGACAAACGACAAATCCTTGGATRATCCCTGGATTGTCTCTCTCTGAAGTACTTCAACAACYAAAATGAGGCTCCGATAATAGATTTCCCTCACAAAGTCCATCTTCCTGTTGGCCACCCGAATGACAAYGGGTCTCTGCGACATCTTCTTTCAACTTCTCTCTCTAAATCTCATCCAAATGAGGCWTGGCTATAGGAATCTCTTTCTGCAACTTCTTTGTTTGGGTGACAGTCAAATGAGGCTGGGCATCAAGAACATCTCCTTTTGACCTCTCTGTCCCAATAGGGCCAATGGAAGACTTATCTTTATGAGTTCCCTCTATTGAATTCTCTCTCCAATTACTATCATCCTTCAAATGAGGCTCCTCAATAGTGAAGACTTTAAGCATTCCCTTTTGCAAAGCCTCCTCATCCACATGAACTGTGTTTGATTATAGTTGACTGGTGGCTGCTTCTTTGATTAACCTATCCTTCTTTCAAACTCTTCTCTTTACTTTAGTCAAAGTCAGGTCATCTTTTTGTTCCTTATCTTCGTTTGAATTGTCACTCCCTTGTTTTATTTCTACCTCCTGGGCACCTTGGTTTGAGCTTGGCACTTTCTCAATCCTATTAGGTAATTGGACCACTTTGGGTTTACCCAACCTAGTCAAGACTGAGATAGTAAAGGGCATTCGAGGAAGGTTGACTGGTCCTCTCCTTAGGCCTCTTTCAAACAAAGACTTCTAATGCCTAGGTACCCAACTTAGGTTGTTGGGAATAACTTCAGTCTTTAACAACTCATAATGCAGCATGTCAGCAAAAGAAGGACACATAGAGAAGCATAATTTCTTCAGACATTCCACTACTTTAGTTTGCAAAGG
>SNQN01006614.1:0-37596 GCA_008642245.1 Bassia scoparia | reverse complement strand
GGGTATATGAGGCGTTTCTAAAAACACGGGGGTATATGAGTTATTAGGCTAAAAGTCAGGGGTATATGGGGAAATATCTCTATTATTTATTATTTATTAGCTAATATTTAATTAATATGTTATTATATAAATAATTTTACAAAAAAATAAAATAAAAAAAGAAAAATGTTTTGGAGGGAAATTTTTTAACCAGTGAGCGCCATGTGGCACTCTTGGTTTTTGCTTTAGTATATAGTTATTGATTTAGTGTACTGATTTTGATTTAAACAATTTCCTTATAATTGCTAAAAAATTATATGTTTTTTATTTACAATTTTTGTATTATATAGCCCATTTAACATATTGACTATAAGTCTATAACGATTAGATATTTTTTCTTTCTATTTTATGTCAAATTGATACAGACTTCAGCATATTCATTATATGAAAATAAAAGTTCAAATAATTAATATTTATTAAGCATGCAATTACAAAGATATCACTCATATAATATTTTTTGGTGTCAATGAGCAAACAAGAACGGGTTACATTTACTAAAGGGGTATGAGGATTCAAACCTCTGCGGTGATCAAAAGTAAGGTTGAAGTCATTGCTCGTCTGCTTCAAACCCTTTTCTCACTCACCCATGTAATATTATTGATTTGTTTTTGGGAAATAGTTACCCACCCATTGTAGGTGGGCATGTAATATTATTGATGAATAATATAATTTGCCTAACTAATATGCGCAAAACAAGATTTGGCCTGACTACATATTTATGATGAAGCATATTTATTTACTACTCCGAAACTAAATTTAATAATCTTTTATTGTAAAACAAGATAATCTACTTGCTTATGCTTGGTTTTTAAATAAAATAAAAATAACTTTGAACTAAAACAAAATTTGATTTTTTAAAATTGCAATTATTTATAAATAAAATTTGGGTTTTTCTCATTTATACCCCTGAACTGTTGGGGTTTCTCACTTGTACCCAGCCTTTTTTTTCCTTTTTTATCCGTGCCCCTTAGTTTAAAGGGTTATTACTATAAATGACCTTCACCTAGTCTCTATATTAACATTGTTAACTCCATGTCAAGTTACGTTGGAAATATCAAAATGACTTAACTTTCTGATTCTATAAACCATATAGTTGTTAGGATCAAGATCCTACCTTGGATCAAAAAGGTTGCCAGGATCGGATCGATAAAATCGGATCGTAGAATCGTAAGATTCTACCAAAAAACAATAACAATGCTAAGATATCATAACTAAATAGTCATTTCAATAAACATATAATTGTCACGATCATTTTTCAATATATACTTTTTAACTAAATAACAATGCTACTGGTTATAGTCTCAGCTTCGCGAGGGAGTTTGATTCAAAAAATTAATAATCTCTTTTTAGTCTTCAATTGTCTATTTGTCATAAATGTTGAACAAGTTTAATATGGTATTGCATTTGAAATGTCAACTATTCTAATTAAACAATATTTAGAGTGATTTTCTTTTCTTATGATAATAATAAACCTGTAACAATGAAACATTGCAATGATTGCATAAGTTAAGTTACACTAATAAAAAGAATTTAATTGACAAATTAATTTGATAGGATTGACACAATAAGAAGAAAAATGTAAAACTAAGAATTTCATATTAAAAGTTGAGTTACACTAATCAGAGTATATTCATGATATCATACTTAGTAGACCAACTTGGAAAATAAAGTGTAGTTGTGTCGTACAACTGTTATCTACTATAAAATTTGTCTACTCCGTACTAAGTATATTTCTAACATTATTATTTGCTAATCTTTATTATTTAAGCACAAGTTTTTTTCGACATTATATTTCTTTCTTTTGACATACTTCATATATGAATAACAATGAATGAACAATTAAAAACCAAAAAATTATTGGTATAAAAAAAATTATAAACAATTCTTTCTTTGACACATACTCATGCACGCATCGCGTGCAAAAAATACTATTTAGTTATTTCAATACACAGTACAGGTTGTGCTACTAGTTATTATCTCAGCTTCGTGAGGGAGTTTGATTCAAAGTTTTAGGATTTCGCTGATCGATATATAAATGCACACTAGTATTTTTCAAAAAAGCCATAATGTTAAGGTGATCCAAAAAATAAACATCACTGATTTTGTGCTACTGTGCAATAAACATGTTTCATTTTTGTTAAGGTGAGAAATCCTATAATTTTTTATGCACGCGATGCGTGCACTGATGTGCAAAATTACAATTTATAAATACAGTTCCAAAGTAATAATTTATAAGCTATGTATTACAAATTAAAATAATGTTTTGATATAACTGTTATGATTAAGTTTATTACTTGACCACTAATTTTATGGGGAATTTCTAATCAATCCTGGAGATTGATTTAATAAATCAATCAAGTAACATATTTGTATAGGGTTACATAATTATGTGTAACTTTTGGGGTCAAAATATATCCTACTTGATTAACCCAAAAGTTGCACATAATCAAGGAATCCTATAAATTTCCCTAATTTTCCATTATCAATATAAAAAAATTTAAAATATATCCTACAGGTTTGATTATAAATTTCCCTAATTCATTATAACAATATAAATTTTTTAAAAAAATCATTTATTTGATCTTTTAAGTGATGTTAATTAATATATTTAAAATGGTCATTAATAAAATTTACATAGTTAATGCAGTTTTTTTTAATTGGTTACAAAAAAAAAAATAACTTACAAAAACAAACATCTTTTAAGGATAAAATAGACATTTTATGTGGATTTCAATATAGATTAAATTACCCTTAATGATAATTTGATGCATATACCATATTTATTTTACTTGTTTAATATGACAAATTCGAAAATGGAAATGATTTTTTTTTGTGATTTTTCTATATATTGAATTCATTAAGGGTATTTTTGGTTTTTTGAAGGGGGGGAAAACATCTTCCTCCCCCTTCACTTATATAATAGAGCTATGAACCCATGGTAAAAATTTCGGCAATTTTTCCGAAAATTGTCCGGATACCTCATTTCAGTGATATATAATTCATGGTTTTCAGCCAAAAAACCATGTCTCGGTGACCCGGCTCATTTTTGTCCATAATTTCTTTCACACCTTCTAATTCATGAGAAATTACTATTTCAACAGTTTCGGACCCAAATACGAAACGCGCTACCTCCTACATACGACGGTTTCTCGTTTTTCCTTTGACGGACTCAAAAGTGCACCATATGGACTCATTTGGGACTCAAATCTTTCTTGGACCCATCATATTATTATATGAACCCAAGGAAAAAATTTCGGCAATGATTTTTCTGAAAATTGTTCGAAGACCTCATTTCGGTGATGTATAATCCATTATTTTCGGCCAAAAAACCATGTCTCGGTGATCCGGCACGATTTTATCAAGAATTTCTATCACACCTTCTAGGTCATGAGAAATTACTATTCCAACAGTTTCGAACCCAAATACTAAGCGTGCTACCTCCTACGACTGTTTCGGCGTTTTCTCGTTTTTCCTTTGACGGACTCAAAAGTGCTCCATATGGACTCATTTGGGCCTCAAATCTTTCTTGGACCCATCATATTATTATATGAACCCATGGAAAAAATTCGGCAATTTTTGGAAAAAATTGCCCGAATACCTCATTTCGGTGATTAATCCATGGTTTTCAGCCAAAAAACCAAGTCTCGGTGACCGGCTCGATTTTGCCCAGAATTTCTGTCACATCTTCTAGGTCATGAGAAATTACTATTCCAACAGTTTCGGATCCAAATACTAACCGTGCTACCTCTTACAATTGTTTCGACGTTTTCTCGTTTTTCCTTTGACGGACTCAAAGGTGCCCCGTATGGACTCATTTGGGCCTCAAATCTTTCTTGTACCCATCATATTATCATATGAACCCATGATAAATATTTCAGCAATTTTTCCGAAAATTGTCCGGAAACCTCATTTCGGTGATGTATAATCCACGGTTTTCGGACAAAAAACCATGTCTCGGTGACCCGGCTCATTTTTCTCCAGAATTTCTGTCACACCTTCTAGTTCATGAGAAATTACTATTCCAACAGTTTCGGACCCAAATACGAAAGGCGCACCTCCTACGACGGTTTCGACGTTTTCTCGTTTTTCCTTTGACGGACTCAAAAGTGCCCCGTATGGACTCTTTTGGGTCTCAAATCTTTCTTGGACCCATCATATTATCGTATGAACCCAACGTAAAAATTTCGGCAATTTTTCCGAAAATTGTCCGCAGATCTCATTTCAGTGATGTATATTCCATGGTTTCGGTAAAAAAACCATGTCTCGGTGACCCGACTCGATTTTGTCCAGAATTTCTGTCACACATTCTAGGTCATGAGAAATTACTATTCCAAGAGTTTCAGACAGAAATACTAAACGTGCTACAACCTACGATTGTTTTGACGTTTTCTCGTTTTTCTTTTGACGGACTCAAAAGTGCCCGTATGGACTCTTTTGGGCCTCAAATCTTTCTTGGACACATTATATTATCATATGAACCCATGACAAATAATTCGGCAATTTTTCTGAAAATTTTCCGGAGACCTCATTTCGATAATGTATAATCAATGTTTTTTGTGTCCAAGAAAGATTTGGGAACCAAATGAGTCCATACGGGAGAGTTTTTGAGTCCGTTAAAAAAAAGAAAAAATGTCAAAACACACGAAGGAGGCAATATGCTTAGTATTTGGGTCTAAAACAGTTAAAATAGTCATTTCTCATGACCGTGAAGGTGTGATTGAAAAAATCCTTAACAAATTCGAGCCGGGTGACCAAGATGTCATTTTTTGGTCGAAAAACGTGGATTATACATCACCGAAATGAGGTATACGAACAATTTTCAAAAAAATTGCCGAAAATTTAACCATGGGTTTGTATGATAATATGATGTGTGCAAGGAAGATTTGGGGACCAAATGAGTCCATACGGAGGACTTTTGAGTCCGTTAAAGAAAAAAAGAGAAAATGTCAAAACACTCGTAGGTGGCAGTATGCTTAGTATTTGGTTTTAAAACTGTCAAAATAATAATTTCTCATGATCATGAAGCTGTGACTGAAATTCTAAAAAAATTCGAGGCGGGTGACCGAAATGTCATTTTTTGGCCAAAAAACGTGGATTATACATCACTGAAATAAGGTCTCCGGACGATTTTCTAAAAATTGTTGAAATGAGTCCATACAAGGGACTTTTGAGTCCGTTATAGAAAAACGAGAAAAGTCGAAACACTCATAGGAGGCAGTATGCTTAGTATTTGGGTGTAAAACTGTTGCAATAGTCATTTCCTCATAACCGTGAAGGTGTGACTGAAATTCTGAACAAATTCGACTCAGGTGACCGAGATGTCATCTTTTGGCCGAAAAACGTAGATCTTCACCGAAATGAGGTCTCAAGACGATTTTCGGAAAAATTGTCGAAATTTTAACCATGGATTCGTATGATAATATGATGGGCCTAAGGAAGATTTGGGGGTCAAATAAATCCATACGAGAGACTTTTGAGTTCGTTAAAGAAAAAACGACAAAACGTCGAAACACTCGTAGGAGGCAGTATGCTTAGTATTTGGGTGTAAAACTGTTAGAATAGTGATTTCTCATGACCGTGAAGGTGTGACGGAAATCCTAAACTAATTCGAGTCGGGTGACCGAGATGTCATTTTTTGCCCGAAAAACGTGGATTATACATCGGCAAAATGAGGTTTCCGGACGATTTTCCGAAAAACAGCCGAAATTTTAACCATGGGTTCGTATGTTAATATGATGGGTCCAAGGAAGATTTGGGGGCCAAATGAGTCCATACGGGGAACTTTTGAGTCTGTTAAAAAACCAAGAAAACGTCGAAACACTCGTAGGAAGCAGTATGCTTACTATTAGGGTGTAAAACTGTTAGAATAGTCATTTCTCATGACTGTGAAGGTGTGACGGAAATTCTTAACAAATTCGACTCGTGTGACCGAGATTTTATTGTTTGGCCGAAAAATGTAGATTATATATCATCGAAATGAGGTCTCCGGAAGATTTTCGGAAAAATAGCTGAAATTTTAACCATGGGTTCGTAAGATAATATGATAGGTCCAAGGAAGATTTGGGGGCCAAAAGAGTCCATACATTGAATTTTTGAGTCCGTTAAATAAAAAACGAGAAAACGTCGAAACACTCCTAGGAGGCAGTATGCTTAGTATTTGGGTTAAAAATTGTTAAAATAGTCATATCTCATGACCGTGAAAGTGTGACGTAAATTCTGAAAAAATTCAAGCCGGGTGACCGAGATGTCATTTTTTTGGCAGAAAAACGTGGATTATACATCACTGAAATGAGGTCTCCGGACGATTTTCGGGAAAATTGCCGAAATTATAACCATGGGTTTGTATGTTAAAATGATGGGTCCAAGGAAGATTTGGGGGCCAAATGAGTCCATACGGGGGACTTTTGAGTCTGTTCAATCAAAAAAAAGAGAGAACGTCGAAAACTTGTAGGAGGCAGTATGCTTAGTATTTGGGTGTAAAACTGTTAGAATAGTCATTTTTCATGATCGTGAAGGTGTGACGGAAATGCTTAACAAATTCGAATCGGATGACCGAGATGTCATTTTTTTGGCCGAAAAACGTGGATTATACGTACATCATCGAAATGTGTTCTCCGGACGATTTTCGAAAAAATTGCAGAAATTTAATCATGGTTTCGTATGATAATATGATGAGTTCAAGGAAGATTTGGAGGCCAATTGAGTCCATACTGTGGACTTTTGAGTCCGTTGAAGAAAAAATACGAGAAAACGTCGAAACAATCGTAGAAGACAATATGTTTAGTATTTGGGTCAAAAACTGTTAGAATAGTCATTTCTCATGACCGTGAAGCTGTGATGGAAATTCTTAACAAATTCGAGCCAAGTGACCGAGAAGTCATTTTTTGGCCGAAAAACGTGGATTATATATAACCGAAATGAGGTCTCCGGATGATTTTTGAAGATATTGCCAAAATTTTAACCATGGGTTTGTATGATAATACGATGTGTCCAAGGAAGATTTGGTGGCCATATGACTCCATACTGAGGTATTTTGAGTCCGTTAAAAAAAAAAAGAGAGAAAACGTTGAAACACTCATAGTAGGCAGTATGTTTAGTAACTGGGTTTAAAAAACTGTTAGAATAGTCATTTCTCATTACCGTGAAGGTGTGTGACGAAAATACTGATCAAATTCGAGTCGGGTGACTGATATGTCATTTTTTGCCCGAAAAACGTGGATTATACATCATCGAAATGAGGTCTCCGGATGATTTTCGAAAAAATTGCCAATATTTTAATCATGGGTTCGTATGGTAATATGATGGGTTCAAGGAAGATTTAGGGGCCAAATGAGTCCATACGGGGGACTTTTGAGTCCGTTAAAGAAAAAATGAGAAAACGTCGAAATGCTCGTAGGAGGTAGTACGCTTAGCATTTGGGTCTAAAATTGTTAGAATGGTCATTTCTCATGACCGTGAAGGTGTGACTAAAATCCTTAACTAATTCGAATCGGGTGACCGAGATTTTTTTTTGGCCGAAAAACGTGGATTATACATCACCGAAATGAGGTCTCCGGATGATTTTCGAAAAAATTGTCGAAATTTTAACCATCGATTCGTATGATAATATGATGGGTCCAAGGAAGAATTGGGGACCAAATGAGTCCATATGGGGGACTTTTGAATCCGTTAAAAAAAATCGAGAAAATATCGAAACCCTCGTAGGAGGCAGTATGCTTAGTATTTGGGTCTAAAACTGTCAGGATAGTCATTTCTCATGACCGTAAAGGTGTGAATTAAATTCTGAACAAATTCGAGCCGGGCGACTGAGATGTCATTTTTTACCGAAAAATGTGAATTATACATCACCGAAATGAGGTCTCCGGACGATTTTCTGAAAAATTGCCAAAATATTACCCATGGGTTCGTATGATAATATGATGGTTCCAAGGAATATTTTGGGGGCCAAATGAATCCATACGGGGGACTTTTGAGTCCGTTAAAGAAAAAACGAGAAAATGTCAAAACACTCATAGGAGGTAATATGCTTAGTATTTGGGTCTAAAACTGTTAGAATAGTCATTTCTCATGACCGTGAAGGTGTTACTGAATTTTTGAACAAACTCGAGCCGGGTGACCGAGATGTCAATTTTTAGCCGAAAAACGTGGATTATACATCACTGAAATGAGGTCCACGRACAATTCTCGGAAAAATTGCCGAAATGTTTACCATGGGTTCATATGATAATATGATGGGTCCGAGGAAGATTTGGGGGCCAAATGAGTCCATACGGGGGACTTTTGAGTCCTTTAAAGAAAAAACGAGAAAACGTCGAAACGCTCGTAGGAGGCAGTACGCTTAGTATTTGGGTACAAAATTGTTGGAATAGTCGTTTCTCATGACCGTAAAGGAGTGACGGAAATTCCGGACAAATTCGAGYYGGGTCGCCGAGATGTCATTTCTCGGCCGAAAAACGTAGATTATATGAGGTCTCCGAAAAATTTTCAAAGTAATTACCRAAAATTTTGACCTAGGGTTTCCAMMACTATATAACAATGYCAGATGAAATTTCGGGCCAAAAYAAGGAGATTCAATGGGGTTTCGGAGGCTGCAAACCAAATTTCARGAAAAAATGAAAAAACGTTGAAACGAACGTGGGAGGCGCGACACTCGGTATTTGGTACCGAAACTTTTGTTATTGTCATTCCTCATCACCTTTAAGGTGTGGGAAAAATTCTTARCAAAACCAAGTCAGGTCACCAAAACGTGGGTTTTGGCAAAAAAACGTAGATTATGCATGACGAAAATGATATTTTCGGAAAATTTTCGAAAAAATAACCGAAATTTTGAACTAGGGTTCCCCCAACTACACAATGATGCGAGGAAAATTTTGGTGCCAAAACGAGGAGATTTGATGGGGTTTTAGAGGCCGCTAGCCAAATTTCACGAAAAAACGTTAAAAYGCYCGTGGGAGGCTCGACACTCGRTAKTTGGTGCTGAAATTCTTGGAATTGTCATTCCGCATCACCCTTAAGGTGTGGTGRAAATTSGGGGGGAAATCGAGCSAAGTCACCAAGACGTCGTTTTTTGGTTGAAAARCGTGGATTATGCATCACGAAAATGAGGTCTTCGAAAAATTTCTGAAWAAATTGCTGAAATTTTGACCATGGGTTCCCATAACCATATAACGATGCAAGGAAAAATATGGGTCAAAACGAGGAGATTTGGCGGGGTTTCGAAGGCAGCAAACCAAATTTCACGAAAAAAGGCAAAACGTAAAAACACTCGTGGGAGGCTTGACTCTCTGTATTTTGTGCTAAAACTCTTAGAATTGTCATTCCTCATCACCCCCGAGGTGTGAGAAAAATTTTGAGCAAAAACTACCCGAGTCACCACGATGTATTTTTAGCCAAAAAACGTAGATTATACATCACGAAAATGAGGAGTTCGGAATTTTTTTTGAAAAATTGCCGAAATTTTGACCATGGGTTCCCACAATTAGATAACGATGCCATGAAAAATATGGGGAAAAAAAGGAGATTTGATGGGGTTTTCAAGGCTGTAAGCCAAATTTCACGAGATAACGACAAAACGTTGAAACGCCCGTGGGAGGTTCGACAGTCGATATTTAGTGCCGAAACTTTTGGAATTGTCATTCCGCATCACTTTCAAGCTGTGGGAGAAATTCTAAGCAAAACTGACTCTGGTCACCAAGACATGATTTTTCGCCTAAAAACGAAAAATGACGTCTCCGGAATATTTTCAGAAAAATTACCGAAATTTTGACCTAGGGTTCCCGCAAATTTATAACGATGCCAAGGAAAATTTTGGGCCAAAATGAGGAGATTTGAGGGGGTTTCGGAGGCAACAAGAAAAATTTCAAGACAAAAAGTCGAAACGCCCGTGGGGGGCTCAACACTCGGTATTTGGTACTGAAACTCTTGTAATTGTCATTCCTCATCACACTCAAGGTGTAGGAGTCACACTCAAGGTGTAAGAGAAATGTTGGGCAAAACCAAGCTAGGTCACCAAGATGTCGTTTTTTTGGCCGAAAAACATGACTTGTACATTATGAAAATCAAGTCTCCGGACCGATTTTGTTGAAAGAGCAGAAAGTCTATGGTTGGTTTCCATGACCATACAATAATGTCACACAAATTTTGGGGCTAAAACTATGAGATATAATGAGGTTCAAAGGACTTTTCCTTCAAACTCACAGATGTCGACGYGTGGGTGGGAGACACGACACTAAACATTTGTGCCTAAAATTTGTCTATGGACCATTCCCCATGAGTTCATGACCATTAAGGCGTGAGAGAATTTTTGGAAAAAATTGAAGTGGTAGCCGAAACAACCCAAAATCGAAGTGTATAGTCCACGTTTTTTGGCTTGTTGGACCCAATCGGAAAATGACCTCAAACTTTGATGGGGTCAATTGGGTCATGTGGGGGTGCGGTACAAAGTTTCAAGCGAAAATGTGGTACATAAGTCCCGATTTCGAAGCAAGTATCATTCTTATAACATCGTGACCAAGTATAATGTCTCATGAAATTTCGAGAGCGGCACTTCAAAATCAGAGGTGAATACTTAAGTTTATATATGTTGGCATAATTTTTCCATCGTGGAGACTATTTTTTCCATGTTTTTTTACTCCTCACATTTTTCGTAACTTTCAGGCTCTTTTTTGAGAATAAAACTTGTGCATTATGCAAGTGAGATCAAAATACATGCAACCGGTCCTAAAATATGAATCAATCGAAGCCTCAGTTTCATTATTATTATTATTATTTTTTTTTTTTTTTTGACAAGAGGCTCAGTTTCATTATTGGGGTCATAATGCAATTGAAAGGACGATGACATAGTGAGTAACGATTATTGAAAAGTCTTATGAAGCGAATCTACTTCAATAATAGTGTCTATTGTTAAGAAGGCGAGCTCGTTTAGATAGTCTGGCGGAATTCATTGTACGAAGTAAAATCGGATGAGCAAAATATAACTTATCACAAAATTAATTATGTCAATTAATGTTACAATTTTAATTTTCCAATTTTAAGTAACATATTTACTACTTAAATATAGTCAAGTTATATATACCTTTCTCCATAAATTTATAACAAACAAGTTTTCACTATTGTCAGTTATTAAATTTTATGTCATCAAATTTCTTTCTAGAGTCATGGAGTTCTTGCATACGTGATTTATTAAATTCACTCCAATAGGTCTACTATGTTCACATGATCATATTCCTCGTTATAATCTCGATTAAATGTTCATGACTAAAAATACAAATGTTCAACAATAACATGTATTTACATTTACAATGAAAAATGAACATTTGAATATTGACATTTGCTTTTGGAGATAAACATTTGTATTATTGGACATGAACCTTTACACATGACCATAATGAAGAATATGATCCCAGGACCATAATAAAATTTGCGTATCGATATATGGATTAAAACCTGATCGACGGGCTAAAGAAAAACGAGAGCAGTTTTACTCAGCTTCGATATTCACAGAAAGAAAGGGCAAAAATTCATAATTGCCAAAATGAAAGACGAAAATGTTCAACAATGGCATGTTTAGCAGATGACATGATAAATATTCTCCTGTAGTGAACCGATATTTGTTACTAGCAACAATTCTTTAAACACACCACSACATAGAAGTAGCAAGTTACACTCTTGTGAATTGCGAAGTACTCATTTATAAAAATAAAAATTGAATGAAAAAAAGGTCTCTTCAAATGCTCAGTAAACTAAAACAAATTCCTCAGTAATATGCTTTGCGCGGGTTGCCCTGCAAATGAAAACAAACGTCATCAGTGATCATAGTAGCAGAACCCACTGACAAAAAATTCTACGGTTAACTTCAGACATTGTTCAAACACTTAAACATCAGGAAAACAAAAATAAAGAGAAGAAAATACCAGAGGGTTTGGTCTGTGGCGATAYCCCAGCATCATACGCTTCTTGTACTGCTCATATATATCATCCTCAGGGGTCACCTCACCTGGTTGTTGCGCACCAACACCCAGATGGTCTTTCTTTATGTTGCCGGCTGAAATGGGATCAGCAATACCTTTCCTAGAACTACCAAGGCCCTCACCTGCAAGATCAAAATGAAGATATGAGAATGACAATCCTCCTGTTGATTATACAAGTGCAATACCATAATCATAGCTTTCAAATCTAAGACAGCTCTAAGCCACAAAAGCAAAACGATGGTATTAGACAAATAGAACAATAAAATGTTCAAAAAGATGGTGCTGTATGACTTTCTCCTTTCAAAAAAAAAAAAAAAAAGGTATGACTTTCAATAAATTCTTGGACAATTGGAAACATAAACTATAAGAGTGCCAGGTTTCATGGAAAGGTCTACCATAACAAGGCATGATGTATTTCAAAAGAAAACATATGATTCTTAAAAATAAAAATAAAAAAAAATTGTAAAATACTCCTTCGGTTCCCTTTTGTTTGTAATGTTTCCTTAAATGGAATTCTTAAATGTTTGTCTTATTTAGAATTTTTTTCTACTTTTAACTTCAACTTTATCCACCTTTTCTATATATAAATGAACCATATTTATTATTTTTCATCCATCATATTAAATAAAAGGTTAATCACTATCTAGATTACTCCCCAAAATTAACTTTCCAACACACATTTATAACCTTTTCCCATTATACTAGATAAAAAATCAATAACTCTCTTTAAAGTAAGAATCATATTATATTAACTCATTCTCTTAATTTAAGATTCTTTTTTCTTATTTCTTTCCCYAGTTCCAAATAAGACAAACAAAAAGGAACGGAGTACAAAACAAGAAAAAAGAAGCTTTTTAAAAAGACAACGTGCACAAAGGTATAAAGCTTTTTCWAAAAAAGAAGGAAAAAATTAAGAATTCATATCAACATAGTTCTGCGTAAAACCAATTGTGTGGTTAGTTAGCTTCAATTTGGCAAAATTTCAAGACTAAAAAACCAACTAGAACACCAGAATTCATCAATTCAAGAGCTTGCATGACGATTGTAATTACAGTGTCACACTATGTGGCTATGGTCAAGAACTTAATGGTGTTATCCGCGCAACTGTTTTATTTCTATATAAACATGCGTTTATATCRATAATTGCTGCGCGGATTTTTTTTAAAAAAAGTTGTGCACATATCACTTCCCTTTGAATAGGTGTACTTACCTTGAGATATTTCATATGGTACAGAGGTTTGGTTTTATTTTAAGAGAGAATAAATATGGATTGGGTGTTTTTGGAGGAAAATGTTGTGAGGTCAGTTATTTTAGAGGGAGTGAATTCGATGAGGGGGTGGGGTGGTGGTCATGGGAAAGATTCTTTTAATACTCAGTAATATAGATAGTGGTCTCATTTCCAAATTCCACATAGTGACCTCCAACTTGTAAAATTTCACTYGGTAACATTAGTCTAGGCTAACCTAACCCAAACCCACCTTTGTCTCACCTCACTCAACCCACAACCACCACCCCATTTCTTTCTCTCTCCTCTCTCACAACCACCCACGCCAGCCGCACCCATCTACGAACAAACCCACCACCAACAACAACAAGTAGTCAACACCACCTCCAAATGAACCCACAAACTCAATCAGCCCACTTGATTTCGCGATGAACAATTTGTCTTGCAACCCGCCTGCAGCCTTACAACTCCCCCCCCCCGCCCCGCGCGCAAACCCACCCTAACCCAGCCCTAAATCTCGCCAAAATCAAATTGGGGGAATTCAACCAAAACCCTAATTAGAGAAAATGAATTGGGGAAATTGTATGGTGAGGTGGTTGGGTGAGCGGCTAGGGTGGAGATGGTGAGGTGGCGCGAGTGGGTGTCGAGTTGGTAAAGATGGTGAGGTGGCATTGTGATTCGCAAGAGGGTGTCGAAGAACCATTCTCTTGCAACCCGCATGCAGCCTTACAACTCGCACCCAAACCCACCGCGCAAACCCACCCTAACACAGCCTCGCGAACCCTAAATCTCGCCAAAATCAAATTGGGGGAGTTAGAGAAATTGAATTGGGGAAATTGTATGGTGAGGTGGTTGAGTGAGCGGCTTGGGTGGAGATGGTGAGGTGGTTGGGTGAGCGGCTTGGGTGGAGATGGTGAGGTGATTGGGTGAGCGGCTTGGGAGGAGATGGTGAGGAGGCACACTGGCACGAGTGTGGCGAGTTGGTGAAGATGATGAGGTGGCATCGTGGTTCGCGAGTGGGTGGCAAGGAAGAGAGGAGGTTCACAAATGGGTGACGATGGCGATGGCAAGGAAGAGAGGTGGCTAGGTGAGCGGCTTCGATCAATGTGAAGTGGCGTGTGACGGCTAGGTGAGGTGGGGGTGGTGTTGATGGTGATGTGTGGTGTGGCTAGTGAGCTGGGGTAGTGGTTAGGTGTAGTGGGTAAGGTGGCTAAGGATGTTTAAGCTAAGGTTATCCACAATTATGGCCACCATGTGGAAAATACAAACTTCGGGGCCACTACATGGAATTTTACCAAGTTTAGGGCCACGGGCCACTGTGTGGAATGAAAAAATTTAGTCACCTACCGTATGGAAAAAGCTAGTTTCTATCCTATTTCTTTAGCTGCTTCCACTGGAGCGGTGGCGCGGGTTTRAGAAGGCATCAAACATCAAGGCCARACCTCGATGCTACCATATGGAGTATCCCAATCTTATTATAATTTTTTCATAAAATGAGGTATTCTTGATGGGATTATAAGAAAATTATTGTGTGATGGGAAATGAAGGACCAATTTGAATGTCTAACATGTCCAACTATTGCTCATTTGCTCCATTACTAGCCATGATGTCATCTAAACATTTTGTTTCAAAACGATACATTCATTACCTATCCCTCTAAGTCTTACTTTATGCGACACGTGCCATATGAATATCAATTTTATCCAATTGATGTAAAAAATATACCAAAATATCAWCCTTAAGGAAACTAYGAAAATAGGAAACATACCTTCTTTCCAACCCATTTTCGACAGAAGCTTATGCCCAACGTTATCAGCTTGAATCTTTGCCTTATCTGCAACCTCTTTCGCTGATTTTAAAGCAGCTGCATCATTACATTTTGCCAAGAAACCCTCTAGCTCTTCAAGGGGAATGTAGTCTCCCATGTGATGACCTCTCTTTCCAGAAGCTGTCATGACAAAATCAGGAACAAAACAACAATTTATACTGTATAATATAAACCATCCTAGAGTAGAAAGAGCTSAAATGTCACATGATGATTTCACTAATTCCCGATTGAGGACATAGAAATTTTGGTGACTACTAATTTGATATTAATATCCAGAACATAGTCAATTTCTTCTTTACTTTACAACAAAACCAAATATTAACCTTGAGCTTGAAGCGAAGCCGGTGGAGGCATCTCATCTCGTGACTGTTTAGGGGGTTTTTTCCTCTCTTCTGCTGCAGCTTTCTTCATATAATACTCCATCATGGCTATAGGATCTGACCCAGAAGCTGAGGAACCAGATTCTCCTGCACATATGAATCTTATAAATACCATAATCTACAACCAAAAAGAAACCAACATTCGTATAGAATTAAAATGTGTTCATGAAACTAAATTCTTAAAAATTGAACACTAGACAAGACAAACAGCAACGAATGCCTAATACCATCTCCTTTATGCACCCTTAGACCCTCCACTAGTAGTTGACTAAGGGCAGAAAAGAAGAGTAGTCAGCACAATCGGAAATAGAATTCAATCCTTAACATCCAAGAAAATATTATATTCGGATATGGGGGTAGCAATTAACACTACAAATCCAACAGAAGACAATTGACATGAAGACTTCTAATTTTCAAAACAAATAAGAGGACGGCATGCCATAAGTGAATACATAATTCTTTTTTAAAATTGCAGCWAATTTCCAAGCAAAATGCATGGCAATCAAGCTACTTCACACACAGCTCCAAGCCTCCAATATAMTTATTAGTAGTTTGCTCTAGGTAAACTCAAATTCCAGACTATGTGTCCACAAATCTGCAAACTACTTCAGTAACCACTGGAACTTTCTATTTGGCAGTAATATAAGGAATCAAGAGAAAAAAGGACCAGAATAGTTCTCACCAGTGCTAGCAGATGTTGTCTCAACTGAACTGGTATCATTAACGTCATACAAAGCAGACGCTGGGGTATGATAATTCAACTGCTGATTACTAGACCTTCGAGGAACACTGCTTCCTGAAGTGGTTGTATGACTTGTATCACCTGTAGATGTATGTTCTGTTGAGTAAATTCTAGCTCCACACTGAATGTAAAAATGATTACAAAATCCACAGCACAAGTACAACCATCCATGAAAAAGAGACTAGTTCACATTGGCAGAAACCAATATCCTAGGGACACGAAAACTCATAGTACAACCATCCTGAAAAAGAAACTAGTTCACATTGGCAGAAACCAATATCCTAGGGACACGAAGACGCATTAATCGAATCAATTTCATTCAACTCTGAATATCATATAGCTTCAAGAAAAGCAAATCACCAGAAAGTTGAAGCTTACATATAAAAGTACCATTACCTCTGAGTTTCCCTAATTAGTAATTACACAGAGGTTGTTCAAACTTCCACTCCATAAATGAATAAGAAGATTACAGAATACAGAATCCTCTCTGAATGAATGAATAAATTATTATAATTACACTATCACAGAAAGGTCCTCGAGCTTAAAAAAAAATTAATGAATCTGTCAATGATTCGATACCATCTGCGAAACACTAGCTTTCACATTTCTGTCATCCACATGACTTCAAGTTTCAACCTCTTCTTCTAAGCTACCAGAACATCTTTCAATTAAAGAGGAGCAAGGGCCCTACTCTTTCCAGTTTTACAAAGACTAAATRTCTACACTTTACRGTTGTAGAAAAGCAAAACTACTTCATGCATTYCTCTTCACCTCCAGAACACAGAGAAACTTTATTATGGAATAGACTAACAGAGAAAACATAATACTATTGGACTGAGTGACTGACGCAGTCAAATAGGGCATCCTATCCCCCTAATGAAATCCAAAACTCTTACACAATGAAAGCAGAATTGAATCATTAGACCCTTTTACCCAAGAATATTTGTACCATACACCCATATTTTAACATATTATATTATTAAAAAAATAAAAGTAGTTACTATTACTGTTATTGTTCAAAGATTGGTATCCAAGTATGTTTTGATAGATGGCAGGATTTAGGGGTTATCAAAACTACTAAAGTTATTCACAGACTGAAATGACTAACTAAATACAAGACGCAACCACAGGCACATGCCTGCAGCTTCATAACAGTATTAGCTACATAATAAATACAAGCTCAAACAGAAAGCGAACAGGACATTAAAATAAGGTCATAAAAAGCTTCAGGAACCAACCACTCTGTGTAGTCTGTGAATCCTTGTTCGGTGCTAGTGCTTTCTCCTCTTCCTGAATACGGAATTCGTAATATTTGTATTCAGTACATTCATCGTCAAACAAAAAGCTGCAGAATAAACAAAAAAGTTCAAGCAACAGGTTAAAAACAARTAAATAGCATCTGAATGCAGAATCACATGTCTAACTCCCTAATGCTTCAGTCATATGATAATGGAAAGACTAAATACCTAAAAGGAGTATTTCCAGGATTTTTCTGGCGAGTAATATCCTCAATTTGCCTTCCATTCTTAGCCACAAAACTTGCTAGCCTGTCTGCAGCTTTCTTCACTGCAGGATCACTTGGAGAAGGGGGTGCTGCATGTCACTTAAAGAATGGATTAATACCGAGAGTATTTACAACGCAATGCAAATTACTCTTGTAGCAGGCGTGCCACATTTCCAAATCGTTCATTGAACATCTCTTCCCCCATGGTTGAAAGAGACATAAGATGAAAGCTGCATTCATGAGACAAGGCATTTGATAATGAATGGTCCTACTTATGTGCTATGACAAACAAAGAAGGTTATCTATGACTTTCTTGGGAACAATACACAAGATAAAGGTGAAAAAAGTCTAAGGTCAAAATAGTAATAGAAGCTAAAAATTGGTGGTTGATAAAATAGATCATTAGATTTTTCCTTATCCTTGAGTTGCTAGATCCCTCAACATAATCAACACCCTCCATTCTTCCTTTTTCTGTATCTCTGATTAAAGTGCAAGTAGCCACAGTCCATGGATAAAATATATTTTAATGCAAGTGCATCCTTCTTTATTCTGAATGTCCTATCCCTTATAAGTTACTACCTATGGAGTCAAGGTAACATATTAAATCAAATGTTCAAACTTATAACTTGAAATAGTTGCCAAAACAACAATACTAATCCAAAGAACCAAATATCCCTATTGCTTCTTAAAATTCCATTGCTATCATTAGGGGAGCTATTAAAGGCATGGRAATTTAGGTAGATATTCATATGATTAGGGATGGATTGCAATATAATATTTATAAACATCAGCATTATAATTACCTTGCAAAAATACATATAAACTAAATTCCACAACCACCGTCTAGCACCATTTAACAAATGGGCTGTTAGTTCCAAATTAAAAATTATAGTGTGTCTCTCCCATTACACTCCACACGTATATGATGACACCACCTTAAGAGAGAAAACTAATCATAACGGCTCCAGTGCAACATGCCACAGATCATCTGCCCAATAACGAGAGCTATTGAAGCACCGCATGTTTCAGCCAAATATTAGTATAGCTGGAAACATAATCATGACGAGTGTATATAGCAGTGCTTTTCTATGAAAGATGAAAACATATTAAGACAGAACTAACTTATGCAAACTGTCCATGTGGCCATGCACCATACCAAAAGAAAAACTACACTACAGAACTCAGCAGTAACAGTAGGTAACCCTACATAAAAATATTACTTCCTCCRTTTCTTTTTAGWTGCATCGGTTTCTATTTTAGRAAATTTCAAATTAGATGCATCACTTCTCTTTTTGGAAATAGTTTCTTTCTATCTCTCTCCAATCACATGGACCCCTCKTTTCTTTCTCTCTATCTCTTTCCTCCCTAAAAATTKTCTTGGAGTCCATAAAATCAAGAGTGATGCATCTATAAAGAAACAGAGGAAGTATAAGAATGAAGACAAACATCAGCATCACATTCAAAAATAAACAGAAGGATAGAGGAAAGGTGCCCGCCCATTGATAAGAAAAGATGCTAATAACTAAATGAGTGAGATATCTGTACAGACAGACATTACCAACTTCAAATTTTCTGGATGACACAGCAGAAGCATCTGGTTGACCCACTTTCTGCCGTTTTGCAGTAATTCCATCTGCTCCCTTTTCYGTCTCAGCACTGTCTTCTTCATCATCTTCACTTAACTTTACAGAAGGAACCACAAGTTTTGATTTTTGCTTCAAGCTAAAAGCAAGCTTGCCACCTGAAGCAGATGCAGAAGATTTCTGCTGACTGCTACGCTTAACTTCCGATCCAATTTTGATACCAGAGAGACTAGAAGTTGAACTCCGTGATACAWTTGTTTTTGGTGTACTATCCTCAACAGCAACTCCCTTTTCTTTTTCTTGCTGAAGCTGTTTAAACCTTTCCATAAACGAGCCATCATTGACAAATAAGCTAGGAGGCACTCCTTTATCCATGGGAAACCTCACTTACTGTTATGCTGTTCAGASGATTTCCAACTGTCTGAGAAGCAATTTCAAGTTATTAGAATGATAAGTTATTTCAGCCAATTCAAATAAAAAACGTTAAGAAYGAACATTTCGAATACAGTGCAGAAACATGTGTTATGCTAACATAACATAATCCAGATAACCCAACATCAATCTATTTTAACTTTTCCATGGAAATATTAAACCTGTATTGCTATTTTTAAAAGGTAAATAAGAAAGCCTCAACTTCAATCAAGATTATAACAAAGAAGCTAMCAAACCCATTTTTCTGCCACTAGTTGAACAAGCTTTAACAATTGATAAAAGATCGAGTACGAACAGTTTGGGAAGATTAACATGTCAACTCATACAAACTGAAAACTTCAAAAAATGCCCAGAAAAATCATGAAACTCGAAAAAAAGCCCTAATTTATACAAACACCTGATTGAACCACAAAACCGCAACTTTTTCATACCCAACAAGAACCGGCAAAATACTTCCAACAAAACAATCCCAAAAAAATTGATAAGTTAATAAATACAGTGACCTTAATAACAATCAGTTATTCCATTGAGAAAAAAGAAGGCAAAAACCTGGATAAACTTAAGCGATAAAAAGCAAAAATTATAGATCACAATCAAACAATCGAACAATAAAGATGAATCTTCTTCATAATAATGATTCAATGAACAATTGTAAAAAGTTAAAGTTCAATTCAAAACCCCCAAAAATCTCACCATATCAATTAGATTTGCACCCAAAAAAAATAAAAAAATGATCGAACAAATGAGAAATCAAAAGGAGTTAAAAATCGAAATCAATACCTGAAAAAAATATCAAATATTATTCTGGAATCAAGCAAAGGATGCGTGAAACAGTTGCGCTGATAAGAAGAAGAAGAAAGCAAAAGAAGAAATTTGGGATTCTTTTTGTCTTATTTTTGTTTTCGCAGACGATGTAAAAGTGGATAAATGACGAGGTATTTATGTATATAAATAATTAAATACTACGTATATTGTATGTATAATTATTGTATACAGTGATAATAATTGTATTAATTGTATACACTAAGAAAACCAAGTAGAAAATTAAATGGCTTTATAATTTATATGTCAACAAAAAAAAATTGTTCAATTTCTATGTCACGATTCATATTCAAAGATGAGTTTTTGAATTGTTGACGAATATGATTTTTTATTATGTCAACAAAACAAGCACTAAATGATGTCTGTTTTAGTGACTTGATTTGTTTTATTGTCTCTAAAGCTTCAAAGTAGTTATCAATGAGCTAGCGCTACTTGCCTACTTCCCGGCTTAAGTTGTTTAGAAGGTCTTGTAGGTTCAACACGAGGTGAATAGGTGCGATGGAGTGTGTTTTATTTATTATGCAATGGAGCATAAGAGTGATGTTCGACCATGTTGTACAGTAGCTAACACTACTTCTACATTCTTAGTAAAGCTCCAATATTCCTCATCACAACAACCAAATTGTGAAGTTATGATTTAAACTTTGAAGACATCTGATAAATTGGAACACACTAAACCATAATGAGTATACTGAACATGACGGCTAATTATAACTCAAAGGTGAACACGGAATTGGTGGATGCATCATGATCCACATCACACAAGGTTCAAAGATTATGGATTTATGATGCAAAAGTAGTTCTATTGTTGTTTACAGGACAAACTATTTGGCTAGCTAATTGTCAGAATGCTCAATGCATTGCATATTGCAGTCCACCCATCTTGCCTTATTAGCAAGGAACTCTTAAGGTACTGTTGATCTTATCACCGGCAAATCCGGCACTTGTACTAAGCAGTGAGTCCGGCAATACTCTATGGACCATCCAACGTTCCAAGCATTTATGAGTTGAGTATACATGGCCTGGTTCCTGATGTCAAGTAATTTCGCTAGATATGCAGCATACTCAGAATAAGAACATCTTCTGGTTCCTTAATATAATGTGATTAATTCTAGTCAATTTAGCCTGATAATACAAAGATGCATCATGCATGTGGCCGACTGGCCGATGTGGGAGAGAGTTGAATAAGAAAAGGTCTGCTTATTATATTACAACTTGAGAAATACACTAGTTGTACATCAGCAACAAGCAGCCATCTCTGATTGCCAAGGGAAAGAATTTACAGGAAATAAAGGATGTCCTTTGATAAGTCTTCGCCTCATCAGAAGGCGATGAAGATGCAGTCGAGCAGCTTTAGCTTATTAGTACAGCTGCTTTTTCTCATGCTAGCTCTCACAATCCCAGTGCAAGCACAAGATCCAGGTTGGTCAAACAATCTCTTCATTGTGTTCTCTCCTTAGTTGATATCGTGCCTTTTCCGTTTTTCTGATCTGCAAACAACTAATGTTACATACAGAAAAATCAACTTGTCAACATGATACAAATATTTAGAATCTGTTAATTCACAAGTGCATAAGTCCATAAAAACTCATCTCATTTCATTTGTGACAGTTTAAATTATTTCATGGACATAACCTACTTCTGTATTCTTGCAATCAGCAAGAGAACATCAAATTTTAATACCTCCTGCTGATCTTCCATACTCCTATTGTGTATAAAATCAAAGCAGACTTCATAAGTATTGACTGTGGACTATCTGAAGATGCTCGCTACAACGATGACATGACAAGCTTACCTTATACTTCCGATAAAGGATTTGTTGACACAGGCAATAATATGAGGATATCACCTCAGTACAAGTATGCTGCCCTGCCACAGCAGTTCTCGACTGTTCGAAGCTTTCCTCAAGGCATCAGGCACTGCTACACTCTAAAACCTAGACTAGGAMAGGAAGGAAACTACTTAATTAGAGCCTCTTTCATGTATGGAGATTATGACTTGCTAGGAAAACTACCCGAATTTGACTTGCATCTTGGGGTTGACATCTGGGACACTGTCAGTTTCSCAAATGCATCAAGTATTGTTGTGAAGGAGATAATACATACACCTTTAACAGATCACTTGTATATTTGTCTAGCTAATACAGGTTCTGGTACACCTTTTATATCAGCATTAGAGCTAAGACCTTTGGATGTTAAGATTTATGGAAGAAAGTATGGATCGTTAGCCCTCATCGAAAGGCTTGATATGGGTCAAACAAATTCTGAAAGTGTAAGGTAAGAGATTTTGAGTATTAAAGTTGTTTCCATGAGAAAACTGCTTCATTAGCTGCCAGAAAAATTGATTCRTCTTAAATTGATATGATGGCGATTAGGTACCCGGATGATTTGTATGATCGAATYTGGGAACATCTTGCTTCAGAATCACAGCTTGGCTCCATTAACACCACATCTATTATTGGACCAGGAGATTACCAAATGCCACTATCAGTCATGAAATATGCAGCAACCACACTCAATGGCCTTGGTGTAATCAAAATAGAATGGATTCCCCCGAACCCTGATTCGGAATTTTATATTGTGATGCACTTTGCAGAGCTTGAACAGCTTCAGAAAAACCAGACAAGATCATTCAACATCACATTTAATAACAAGCTTTTATATGGACCTTTTTCCCCAAGTTATTTGATGAACATACCTATAAGGTCCACAGATCCCTTAATTGGGCCGGCGCTAAGTTTTCAGCTTGTAAAAATGGAGAACTCCACCCTTCCTCCCATCATCAATGCAGTGGAATTGTATGAGATGAAACGTCTCGTACAATTATCAACCAAACAATCTGATGGTATGTGACTATGTGCCTGTCCTAGACTTCCTTGCAAGTATGTAAGTGAATTTCTTTTCTAATGCTGAATTTCCTCCGTTGAACAATGCTAGTCGATTCTATTACGAGTATCAAGTCAGAATATAAGCTGATAAAGAATTGGCAAGGTGATCCATGCATGCCAAAGAACTTCCTCTGGGACGGCGTGGAGTGCAGTCATAGAAAGTCTGCCAGTCCCAATATAATCTCATTGTGAGTAGTTACATTCAATTTTCTGATAGTATAGTATGTATGAACTGACAGACTAATGAGGTTATCTACTTATCTGAGATGTAATCATGTAAGTAGGAACCTAACATCAAATGGACTGAAGGGGAGAATCACAGATTCATTTTCTGACCTGACATCCATAACAGTCTTGTAAGTTGTAACACCCTTAAGGCCTTAAACCAGTTGCCTTGACAGCATTATATTTCCACGAATGATCGCGTGATTTCTCCTTCGCAGGGATTTATCAAATAATCAATTGACTGGAACAATACCTGAATATTTTGCGGATCTGCCATTATTGAAAACCCTGTATTTCATCTGGAATTTCATGTTTTAAATTTTCCTTTTCCATTCTTTTTGCGGTCAGTGAATWAATATTTTCTGTACACTGAAATCGTACATACATACTGCCAGTCTGCCAATATTCAAGTTTTGTATAAACTGAAATGCTAGAGAAAGAAAAGGTTAACCAACAATGCAAGAACTTTTCGATATTGGAATTCAAAAGATTTACTTGAAAGTCACTTAAGTCACTAAGAAAGCTCTTCCTACAGGAACCTGTCAGGTAATCGGTTGAGTGGTTCTGTTCCTGAAAAATTGAAGGATAAGGCGAATAAAGGATCGTTGTCTCTAAGGTAAGCCTATATTATTTTCTCCRGAATCTAAATAAACGTTTSAACAGGAAACTTTCACAGTTACACTGTCTGACATTCTACTTTCACTCTTGAAACCCAAGTTTACATGGCAACCCAAACATATGCCAGACAGAATCATGTGCAGCAAGGAAAAAAATTCGCATTGCTGTTGTTCATAATTTATCATATGGTATCATGTTATTTTTGTAAGATAAAAGGAACAATTATATATAACTACGTATGCCTAATATATGTGGTATGATAATTATTTTGATAAAGACACTTGAAGGTTTTCGAGTACCTAAGAATCGAATAGTGACACGATTAGATATTATTAAAGTTAGAATATTGGTAATTGAAGGATGTGAATGGTTTCGTTATATGTAAAGATTTTTTCCTCCTCTTAGAATATTTCACTTATTGCAGTTACTGGTTAATTATCTTATTAGATAAGTCATTTTGAATAATGATTTACTACTATTTAATAAAATGTTAGAATTAACTGATTGTAGTGTCTTAACTTATTTAGTATGTTTTAATTAACTATTAGTTAATATACTTTTTATATTATTAAGTGTAGTTTTTATTTAACTAATATCTTTTTGTGTAAATCATATGTTTGAATTGTGTAATGGAAGAGAAGTAAATATTCTTTTTGGGCTCATCTAGTGTTTTTTCTTTCATAACTACTTATTTTATTATAATGACATGTCAAAGTGTAAAGGAATTTGATATCCTCTGTGGGATAGATTTGTATGTAGAGAGGAGAACATACGAAATAGAAAGATACAATGAAAGAGACTATATCTATTTTTCTTCTTTTAACTCCATTCAGTATATCTCCATGAAAATTGACCTTATTAAATGTTATGAATATTAAACATTTGATGGACTACAATATATTCATAATATGTAAGAAAAGTTAAGTTATAGAGGCTAGAGTGATATCTCTGCTATTTCTGTTTATTTTATTTCACAGCCACCTTGCATTAATAATTCGTTATAAAACGAGCACTAATTTAGGCTTTGAGATGTCAGGTATTATGTAAACTTCAATTTAAAATAATTTGTCATGATGGTTGCCTATATTATTAGTGGGAAGCAAAAAGGTTATTATATGTATGTGTGAATTGACTCTATCTATCTTAGCTAAATTAGCCGACTTGAATTTTCAATGAAACTTTACTTAATAAAGGAGTCATGGAATCCAATGATTTGACAATTAAAGATATTATTGACGTGCATGAGAAGAAACAGCATTAGGTCAAATATTGGTTGTTTTAAAAACGAGAATAATTTTGAAATAATAAAAATAGCATGATAAGTAGTTAAAGTGTGGAGTAGACCATAAATAAGAAGAAAGAATGAGTGGAGATGGAGAAAATAGGTGTAAGCTTCTAACAAATTTAGTTGTTTAGTATCTCTAGGAGAGTATTCTTAGCATATGTTCTGTCTTAAACTACTATAAAAACTAAAATATCAAAAGAAGTATATGAGTGAACTTGATTATACTTTTTTCAATACTCTTGTTTTTGCAAACAAATACCATGCATGAAAATTGTGATATTAGCTATGCAAATACATTCTGAATACAAATTCTCAACTAGTATTTCCAATTTGCTCTTTCTTAAATTTTGCTTGTGGATATGTTAGTAATTTTGATCTATATGATACGTTGAATAAAAGTTACTTTATTAAATTAATAAGTATAGAACTATAGAAATAAATCTATTCTAGGTATAGCGTAATATGCATGTGAAGAGAATAGTAGAATAATATTCATATTTATATTTATTTTGTACTTCAATTTAAACTGAGATGTGCATGAGAATTTTATGTGGAGAGCATCCGAAATGATAAATTTTCGATTTTTTATGGTAAAACAGCCACCGGCTTTTTAGGTGAAGTAATTAAATGACAACTAATTGAAAAGAGAAGTCAATATTAATAGAAAATAACTAATTAATACTAGGGGAATGGGATTACATTTGAGTTCTCAGAAACTAAAGGGAGATTACAGATTATACATAATCTAAAATCGACTATGAAATAAGCAAATCAAATAGATTGTATAAATAGCAAGAGAATCTAAATTAATTGGTGGGAAATCATACAAATGAAAAGAAAAAGATGAAGTAAATGATAGGTGAAATCTAACAGTTAAGTTTTTTGAGAGAATTCAAAGTAGAAATCCAAATTTGAAGACATACGGATAAAATTTGAACGTTTATGAGGGATGCTACCTAAACCAGAAATTTAAACTGTGAGTAGTGCAATTCTATTTTATATTTAGAATACATCGGACGAAAAATATTGTTGTTTGAGGAGAACTATTTTGACAATTATCTTAGAAATCAAATAAAGATGTAATTGTGTGTTTTAATTTGTACTTTGAGACTATAATGTTATTGTAAGGACAAATAACGAAAAGTTTATTACATATAAAGGTTAGGTTAGGACTTAAAAGAGTAAGAAGGGTTGTGTATGTATACAATTCAAAATGTTACTTAAGTTATAAAAATCGACTGCAGGGTAAACTAGACTCAAATATGAATTTCACGAGACTTACAGTATTAGAAAACTCGGCTCTTCACTGTTTCTATTGTGAAAAGAATCAAAAACTATCGAAGTATTTGAATTTTTTGCATGACAAGTGACTACTAACAGACTATTAAATGTTAGTACTATTGGCTAATTATATAAGAACTTGATATGTAATTATATAATTTTGATGTGATAAACATGAGTAATATTCTAATTTTGGCTGTTAATGGTTAATTCTCCTTAAAGTCCAAACTCAAGAGATAATGATATCTTTAGCTTGATCATAAGTTGATAAAAAATATATAATATATCATTAAAGCAAGCTAATGTTGCAAGCCTCAAATTTAATGACGTTACTGAGTGTTTTTAAGATAAATTAAGATAATTGAAACTAGTCAATGAATCTATCATAATTCAATACTAGATAAACAAAGAAATTTATTGATAGTGCAATAAATATATAAAAAATAGATAAAAATATAAAAAATTAAATTTATAGACATTAGAAAAAAAAGAAATGATGATGATAATATTGCATATAGACTATAATAATAAAGGGTGGTGACTTAAATCAGGAGAAATAGCTTAGATTGAAAATCAGATAAGTGAAAAAAGAAGCAATGGGTACTCAAACTTGCAATTAATTTCATAAATAAGAGAATGTCTCGTCAAATCATTTTTAATTAATTTTAACTTAATATTAATTTTTATATAAATAAAAATCCAAAGATAAATATAGTAGTAAACAAATAAGATGAAATAAGTAAACTTATTAGCAGCAACGTTATGCCTAATCGAATATTATGATTTTTGTTAGAATTAATAGATTATTAAGAGTGAAGAGAGTCAATATAGTTATTACATACAGAATTTTTAAATAGTGAAGTATGTCGATTTTACATTTATCGAAGAAATTATGACTCTCTACAATATTAAAAATTGATTGAATTATTAACTAGACTAAGCGTTGAATTAACCTAATAAAAAAGTTTATTTAAAAGATTGGAGAGTGATAAGTTTCAGATAAAACTGCAAAGAGACATTGTATAGTATAAAAAAAGGATTAATGATAAAAGGTAGAGTGTTATGAATAATATCAGATTTTAATAATAAGATATTAAAAAAATGCTTATGAGACTCAATTAATTAAATCATAAGATATGAACTATAAAAAAAAAATTAAGTGGAAGCTGTAAATTGTTTATATAGAAACGTTACTTGTTTCATTCAACTATATAGTAAAAAATAGTAAATAATAAGTAAAATTTAAAAGAATAGCAATCATCTGTAATTAGTTTATAAAAATGTAAAAATAATAAATTAAATGTTCATAAAAAAGATTTAAAAATATGTTTGAACTATTATTGAAGATTATTGAGCTTCCTGATTTAATCTTATCTTCATGAATATGCTAAATAGATTGAGATCAATGATGATTGATGATGATAAGAATATAATTAGATAGAAGGGGGTTAAACATAATATTGCATTATAACAATGTTTATAATTTTATTTCCTTATGGTTTTCATAAATTTGTGATATAAAATTTAGTGTAAAACTGTATTGGGAAAGTATCAAAATAGCTTAGTGAATAAAAGAGCAATGACAAATTTGGGTAGAGTTTTGGGTAAGTGAAGAATTTGGCACGACTTAGTGAAGAGTGGTAAGGAGCTAATATTGAGGTTTGCATGGCAAATAGCTTTAGGAAGAGAGATAAATATTTGAATAGAGTTAATTAAAGAAAGAAGCAATTGATTTAGATGATTAGAATGAAATTATAAGTAAAATGATACATGTAATACACGACTAATATGTTATTAACAAACTAGATTCGCTAAAAGCTTTGAAACTATGAATATATAAATAGAAGAAACTATGAGTAAAATATAATATGAAGGACGACAAACAATAATATATTTGTAGGATAGAGCAGGTATCTAATTAATTGTTACACTAACAGGACCCACTTCTTTAGAAGCTCTGAGCTCGAACTGCGTATCATCTCCTCCTTGCCTCGCGACGGTCTGCGTATGCATGAAAACTATCTTAAAGTAATTCGCTTCGGCTCTCCGCATCTCCAACCTGAATTGTTCTCGTTGAAGGTGAGCGTTACGTGTTATCGTTTCTCTATGTTTGGTTGGTGGCCTTTGCATTAATTAGCCTCTGAAATGCGGGATGCATAAATAGACATGTAATAAAACAATATATTGAGCTCAGAGCCTTCGATCCAGCTTTAACAACACCTTGGTGAAGTAGGTGTAGGTAAGTGATATTAATTGCTTATGTGTAGTATATTATCTCTATTATATTGTTGTTTAGTCATGAAACAGATAATTTTAGAGATTTTGGTATTGGTCATATGACGATACAGGAAAGTGTAGATGTTGATAAGGAAATATAGTATGTTATAAAAGAATAGTTGTTAGTATAATGTTTTTGGACATATTAAGTAGCTTTTAAGCACTATTTAAGATTTTGTAATGTTAATCTTGGAGAGAAATGAAAAGATAGATCCATGTAATTGCTGCATAGAGTAGAAATCAAATAGTGTGCGGAAGAGTTTACCGACACTTCGGCAGAGCACATCCGTGGAACATTTCCTCATCTCAAGAATTAGATGTTTAGGTTATAGCAACCATATAGAGGGTGTATGTTATGTTTTGATTTGACATGTTTGCCGTGTATTTCACGCACCACACCACACGCATGCAAGACTGATTGCTGAGTTTGACGATAATATGAGAGAGTTAGCTAGAAAATGACAGTATAGGGAGTAAAACAAATATGGTGTCTTGAATTATTTTATCATAAGGTTTTGTTGATATTGGGTTGTTGTGTTGAATAATGATTTGGGCATTTGAGATAATGATTTAATTAAAAGAGTGTGATTTATGCTCATGTATGGTTAGTTCTTACCAATTCAGGAAACTAATACAAATCATCTAAAGACAAGTGTGAGGCATTTTTGGGGATCTTTAATGCTGGCGTTGTTGCCTTACGCTGGTACAGTAACGTTATCTTAGTGATTGAATATATGAGAGCTGACCTCAGAGTGTTAAATTAGAGAATGCGTGATTAGGAAAACGGTGTTGACTTTCTCATTCACATCGCGTTGAATGAGAATATGTATGAGCACGATTGGTGTTAATGTATAAACAGTTTTCCAATATGGAATACATACTTAAAGCAACAACCAGCGTATAAACCCATCAAATTAAATTCTTAGGCAGTAACATACCGCTCAACATTGCCCGCACTGCCGTAGTTCAATTACAGACGGGTGCGTAAAAGCGATCGTAAACCCACTCAAACGCTCCCACCATTATAGCATTGGCTATAGATGATCAAACGCTTAATCTGCTCAGAAGTTCATGTGTTTGATATGGTTTAATAACGTCTACGTTTCACCCACTATTTTCTGGTTTGGTATAGTCTTACGTATGCATGATCAATCTGATGGTCACCACACCATTGGCAACAGGAGAGCCTCATCTCGTGGCGGAATCCCTCTCAGTTTAGATAAGTCTCTCTATATCTAACAGTAACTTATAACACATACGATATTAGCAACCAGATATGAACTATTAAGGTAAAGATTTAGGAACATGTTTTTCTTCACAATTCTGAACGACTCTTGTAATACATAGCTTTCTGCATTTTCATCCCTAACTGAATCATGATTTTCTTTTCACACATCCATGACACTTTTTCAGCTAATCAGCATAGACAGAATACAGACATAAATGCCTTGTTATGGCGGTGATATATCCCATCTAACAAATGGCGCTGACATTTCTTCAAAACCTATATGTCATCTTTCCGAACCAAAAACCCATGATTCAATTACTTCAGCTTTGTTTCTGCATCGTTCAGCATCTTGCACTCGAGGATCTAACAGCGTATAGTTCTACCCTTACGAAAACACAGGCGAACCCAGCTACTGGACTATGGATTAGTAGTGAGTTATCCAGGCAGATCTCTGCGGCTATCCAGATGAGAAGGTTCGCTTCCTACCCTGGCACGACACTAGCCTATTTCCTTTTGACTTTGCAGCATGGAGACGTATACTCTTCCATTTAATCTTTCGAGGATAGTATGAGAGAGAGTCACGCTCCCGTGATCGGTAGACATTTTTAGCGATATGTAATTTGTTCTTCCACGGTTTCCAACATCGAGAGCACCACCACGTGCGTGCAGAAGGTGCCTCTTGCCAGGCCACCACTACGTTGAACACGTGCAACTGTTGCGCCTACTCGGACGACGACAGACGTCCAGGGATTTTTTCATTTTTTCTTACATTATTTATTTTAATTTGCGGTTGGTGCAGAATAATTATATCATTGCAACACATTTCATGGTTATTTGGCGAATGGGACAGACACGCAAAATCAAAACTAACTCATTGACTCTTTGTGACTTTTAGATCGTTGGATTATTTTTATTTAAATTGAAGTGTTTCAAAAGATTCTTCCTTTCTAATTGGTTATTAACCTGAACTGTATGGTGCATATGTTATATTTTTTGTATTGCCTATCTCGGAATAATTGCTGATGTGTAATCATTACTTATCATAAAACTTTAATTTTATGACGATTATATGGAATGTGAACTGGTTTAATGGATTTGTTTGACAATATGGTAGATAGTTTTTTTGTAGGGTAATATAATATATGTGTTTATGTATTTTGTGGTAAGCTACAATGTTTTATAACAATAATGTTCGTCTGTATATTGTAAGAACTATTTTCGCTTGAACAGTGTCAGATGAATATTATAGAAATCTGTGTAACTTTGTGTCGATAGCATAAGAATCTTTTTTGAATGTTGTGTGCTTTCATTTTAGGTTTGATCTTTTATTTTTATTACATCATTTGATTTTTCTTTCTCAATGAGGCTAACATTATGTAAATTGACTAAGAGGATATAATACACATTTTTTTTAGATAACTACATTATTATATTTGGACAATGTTGATATTATCATGGAATAATCAAATAAACCTTTTGTATAAAAGATATTTAGCTTGTTATTAATAAAATATTTAGCTTTGTTCACAATTGTATATTATACATGACTTGAAGATATCGTCTTTTCTAATGCAAAGAATTCAGATTCTTAGCTTTATATTATTGAGATAACCAGTGAGAAATTCTCAATTACACATAAAATTAATATTGAGAGTGAGAGATATCCTCAAATGATTCAAGTTTCAGTCCGGTTTAAAAAGTTCTGGATGATTCTCATTTTGGCACTTTTATGATCTCTTAACACCAAAAAAATAAACACGCTAATATTTATAAATAAAAAATACTTATGTATCGATATATCGTTATAGATAAATTTATTGTACAGCACATCAATGTGTTTTCATTAGGATACTTATTACTTTTTATCAAATACAATGAAGTAGAAGATATGAGTTTGGTTATCTAACTAGTTAACACCGATGGTACAGCATAACTGCTCTTTATAATATTTTATTATTCATATATATCCTTATATTTATGCTTGGTTATTTTCGATTAAGTTGCATATTGTTTCCGTGTTGGCAATATAGATTTTTACCTCTAATAAATTTATATATATACTTATTTTTCTCTATTCTTTCTCAAATTAGTAACATATATTCAGATACACTTTTTCCCTCTTCGCTAGTCTTTTTTTCTTTTACTTCAAATAGCATCATTAGCTCATCAATAAATAGTATATAGTAAGTCTTTGTGATATATTGAATTCAATATACTATATGAAGGTTCGAATTTGAGAAACTTTTGATTTGGGTCTTTCAGAGTCTCTCGGATGGAAGAGAGAGAAAATATCAAATTACTCGTAATGGAGTATAATAAAAGAAGGAAAAAAAATATTTGTTATGATGAGTGATTATTGATCAGCGCTGTTATGTATTTCACTATATATTAAAAAATGTAAACTGGGGCGATACATATGTATATGTCTTTACATGCACCTATGGGTAAAGATTAGAACATACTGCACAATATTTAAACTTAGAGATAATATTTGCATCTCCATAAATATGTTCGACAAAAAATAGTAGCGTTTTTGGAATCGTTGAATAAAGATAGTGGTAGCTCTCGGTTATATACTCCGACGCGATCCATTTTCATGGGAATGTGTTGGATGCTTATGGACGAGTAAAGCTGGAAGGACAATTTGAATTAAAATATTATGCAGTAAGAGAGAGTGGTGGGGCATCTTTTTACTGCTGCAGTGGTTGCGAGTTGGACTTTTCTGTTAAGTGATATTAATGCATGTTTTAATATATTCACTAATCTTAATTTGTAACTTTTTTAGTTTCCTTATTTTGAGGGTTTCACTTTTGCTCTTTTCTGACAGTTAAATTAAACAAATCATTGTTTTAATTTTCTCTCGTCAGATGCTAATATTTACCTATGTTCTTTTGTTTGACCATCACTTTTGGTTTAACCTCAAATTATCATTAAATTCTAGGTTATTTTTACAAAGTTGTATGTCTTTAAGAACTATGATTAATTTTATTAATTAATAAATTATATTGACATTAATTTTTTATTGTGATTATTGATTTGTGTTTAGCAATAGATCATAATGCACATCGAATCTATTATTTAAATAATATGCTCTTTATTTATAACTATATTAAGTGACATAATTTATAAGAGTAGGCCTGCAACGCACGCACATTTATTAATTATGTCTTAAGTCTTTTGAAACAATAATTTGCTTTCGTTTTGTTTAGTTTGTTAAAAAAAGTCAATTTAGGGTCGTTACTTCAGCTGAACGACGGGTGAATTGAAATGAGTTGTTTTATATAAGGGGAGGAACTTAGGTTAGGAATGATTGGTATTGAAATAGTTGAATTAAGACTAATATTTATGAAGGTTAAAGGACACAATTTAACAAATATTATTTTTGGTGTAACATCCGGTTCCTCTTAGTGGGCTTATCCGGAATTGGGGATAATTGGGGTGGTTAGGTTTACGCTTCCAATTTATTGTTGCGTAGGATGAACTCAGATTTCATAAAATTGTAGTCAATCACACAACAACATTAAATCAGTTAATCAAATAATATACATGCATAGAAAATTTGACATAATTGGTATTATTACACATGTAGAAAATTGACAATTGTTATGGCTGCCGTCTATTAAGAGAAGCAGTAGAAATGTTGTTGTTAGCAAGATTGAAGTGAAGATCAAGATGAGCACAAAAACACTTTGGCTATTCAATTTCTTTATTTCCATTAAATTTATTATATAAATTAATTTGAATGAATAATATATTCACATTATACTAGAAGATTATATCGCAGAAACATTCATGTAACATTATCTTGGTACACCCTGCAGCGATTGATTTCAGTTGGTGGCTTCTTTTGCATTAAAATCTATTTTTATCATATTTTTTTCTTTTTTTTTTTTGTTTTATTTTTTTTTTTATTTTGTTTATTTTATTTTTTTCTTTTATTATTTTATTTTTTTTTTATTTTCTTTTTGTTTTTTACTTTTTTTTTTTTTTTTTTTTTTTTTATTTTTTTTTTTTTTTTTTTTTTTTTTTTTTTTTATTTATTGTTTTTTATTTTTTTTTATTGTTTTTTGTTTGTTATTTTTTTCCTGTCCGTTTTTTTAGATTGTTCATGTTTTCTTTAGACTCTTTTGTTTGTTTTTTATTTACTAGGAAGTTGGTATTTAGGTGTTGGTGCTTCTTTGGTGTTGACCACGATTCTGGAATGTAGGCTATGTTCGCTATTGACCTGACTCTGGCTGTTTGTTTTATAACTCGGCCCATTTTCTTGTACTATCACCTTCAAAGGTCAAATTATTTCAACAACCAAATTGGATGAAGTTATGATTTAAAACTTTGAGATTGTATTGAACTACGTTTAAACATAATACTGATACTGACCATAACGGCTAATTATAACCTCAAAGGTGAACACGGAATTGGTGGATGCATCATGATCACACATCAAACAGTTAAAGATTATGGATTTATGATGCAAAGTAGTTCTATTTGTTGTTTACAGGCAAATATTTGGCTAGCTATTTGTCAGAATGCTCAATTGCCATTGCATATTATTGCAGTCCACCATCTGCCTATTTAGCAAGGAACTCTTAAGGTACTGTTGATCTTATACGGAAATCCGGCACTTGTACTAGGGTGATCTCGGCATTACTCTAGGCACCAAAGTTCAAAGCATTTATGAGTTGAAGTTATCATGGCTCTGGTTCGCTATGTCAAGTATTTCGCTAGATAATGCAGCATCTCAGAAATAAGAACATCTTCGTGGTTCCTTAATATAATGTGATTAATTTCTAGTCAATTTAGCGATGATTACAAAGATGCATCATGCATGTGGCCGACTGGCCGATGTGGGAGAGAGTTGACATAAGAAAAGGTCTGCTATTATATTACAGAACTGAGAATAATCACTAGTTGTACATAAGCAACAGCAGCTACTCTCGATTGCCAAGGGAAAGAATTTACAGGAAATAAAGAATGTCCTTTGATAAGTCTTCGCCTCTATCAAAGGCGATGAAGATGCAGTCGAGCACTTTAGCTTATTAGTACAGCTGCTTTTTCTCATGCTAGCTACAATCCCAGTCAAGCACAGATCCAGGTGGGTCTCAACATCTCTTATTGTGTTTCTCATTAGTTGATATCGTGCCTTTTCCGTTTTTCTGATCTGCAAACAACTAAGTTACATACAGAAATCAACTTGTCAACATGATATAAATATTTAGAATCTGTTAATTCAAAGTGCTAAGTAAATAAACTTCATCTCATTTCATTTGTGACAGTTTAAATTATTTCATGGACATTAATCCTACTTCTGTATTCTGCAATCAGCAAGAAAACATCAAATTTTAATATCCTCTGCTGATCTTCCATACTCCTATTTTGTTTCATATCAATCATACAAAGAATGACAGTCAATGATCAGTAAATTAAATGCCCTTCATTCCAGTCTCATGTAAGAACCTTCGAGTGCTACATGCTAGCTACCATTAGAGCTCATTACTAGCCTAAAGTCTAGAATAATGAGCTCCGTGACACTGCCTCGCACTCCCTTTGTTCGAGATTCGTTGTCACATCGTTTCAACCTCTCATTATAAGGATATATGACATGGTTTTCTACTTAGAAAAAAGCCTTTTAATTAAAACACTATTATTGCATTCTACCAATTAGCAAAACATTGTACCAAGCTAGAAGGCTAGAACAGTAGAACCAACCTAAGTCATCAAATAATGTTGTCACAAAGCTTTTCAATCAAGTTGATGAACTTAATTTAATGTTCCTACATCAATAAGCAGGAATAGGGGTAAAACACGAGCCACAACACATAACTTCGATATTGATTCCACAACCTGAATTCAAACAATCAAACCCACCCACATGGCCATGTCAATAACAAGAGAATTGAAAACAATGCAGTTATATAAATCCCTTTGTCCTTTAGTCCCCGACACCCCGTTCATTTGGTCTGAACTGGACCCGAACTGAACCGAAAAGATCTAAATTGAACTGAATGGATCGGATTTGAAATAAATGAAACGGGGCATATGAATTGAGAGGTTGTTTGGTGGAAAATTCATGGCGCTCTTTATTGAGGCACAAATATAATTTGGGCATATGATATACCTAGATTGCACTTTGAGTATTGGGCTGGACTACCAATGAAGTTGACCGAAGCTATAGTCSTTGTTTCTTTGGTTAGAAAAGGATCTAAAGTTATTTTAACCGAATTGAACTGATGAATTAAATTAAATTACTGTAAAAWTTTYTAAATTGAACTAAATTAAACTAAAAAYAAGTGTAAAYTAAACTTGTTTGAATTTAGTTGAGATCARAGGAATTAAWTGRACTTGCATTGAAGAATTATTTACATCTAATCAAATCGCATATCGACTTGAATTGAACTTATTTGACTTGAACACACATCTCATTTTATATCWTCATTGAACTAATAAATTWATAGTACAAAGTACAAATTCTTAGATCAAGAATAACCTAGAAATATATATTCAACGTTTCTATTAAAATTTAAATTCACATACATATKACTAAAAAATAACTCATAGCATTATTGCTCGAATAATTAATTTTTATGCGTATCTATTCAAAATCTCAAATAGCTAGGGTCGTCCTATGTCGGTTCATGTTGTCCTCGCTCCATCCCGCACTGAGATAGCTAGACGTTGAAGAAGTGCATGAACTCCTAAAACATTAAACATGATCGATGAAGAATTGATGGTTACAAATTCCAATAAGGTTCAAAGAACCARCTAAAAGACGGTCCCTACTCTTATCTTCCATGACCCCAAAACAACAACCAATTATGGCTACTATGCAATCGTTTACTTCTTCCCATTGCATTGCACTTGAATTTTCGTAGCTACTATATATATATTAGACAACAGCTAACGAGCGCCCCCATGACGTTAGTTAAGAAAACTAAAAGTAGAAATATTAAATGAATATAAACATTAATTACACCGTTTGACGTGTGATTTTGACATAAATTCCAACATTTATACCATTTTAGAAAATATATTTAGTTTTTATCTAGCGTCCCGGGACGTCCGTTAACAATATCTTATATATTATCATCATCTCTTATTACTTGAGATCATGCACAAAAAATACAGCTGTCTTCTCTGAGAAAGACAAAAAAAAACCATATCCATTTCTCAAAGTCAATTTTTGAGGGTCGTCATATATCAATCATGCATGTTATATATATAAACCCCTTATCCCTCTAACGTACGTTGCCTATATATGGTTAATTTTTAACCTT
>SNQN01006613.1:20567-37613 GCA_008642245.1 Bassia scoparia | reverse complement strand
TTAATTGATATTTGTCATATTTTTCTCTATATTTAATTGTATTGAGCTTTATTTGTTATATATTTTGATATTACTCGTTTTGGGTATTTTTGTGTTATTTTTGTAGGATACCAGAATATGGATGTTTAACTCGAGGATTAACGAACATACATCATATGAAGTGATTTTAGCATCCATGAGAGTCATGGCTCAGCTTATTGGGYTGAATTTGAGTTAAAATTGAAGAAACGTCATTGCTTGCGAAAGTTCAGCTTGACCACTTCTCACTATTTTGCTCATATCTTGAGATATAATTATTCGATTGAAGTGATTCAAGTTGCATTGGAAACTAAATTCAAAGTGCCTCTCAATGGTAGGTAGGCCACGTGTCTCGTTTTGATGCCTGAAACACAAGATACAGCCTCTCAAAGTCAACCCATTAGTCTAGGAGCCAAAACCAACGCCCTATGGGTTTTTGCGACTTTTGTTGCTGCCATTTTGTTTTGTCCTATGGATTCCTAGCGCCCTATGGTCGTGGCCCAGCTGTGCTTTTATGTTTTCATTAAGTTAGGCATAGGCCCATTATAAAATCCTAATTAACTCTTGCTTTTACTGATTTGTATAAATAGTTGTAAGGCTTCATATAGAAAAGGGGGGGAGAGAGGAAGAGGACTTTAGGGGGTGTTGTGGCTTCTCAAGCACACTACTCCTAAATCTCCATTGTTAGTCTTCTTTTTCTTTTCTATTTATAAGTACATACTCTAATTACCTTACTTAGTTTCTGATTCTTGTTTTATTAATTGATTTATGCTTATTGTTTATTGTTTTCTTTTAGTTCTTAGTTTATTCTCTAATTATGCTCGAGTAGATTTGTTTATCTAGGATTTGGTTGAACCCTAATATGAATTATATGTTATGATTTGATCCCAAATCRCCAATTTCAATTTTGTTGATTGTTCATCTTTGCTAGGGTTGGTTTTATTATCAATATTTGACTAGAAATAGTACTTATATATTGAATGTGATTAGGTTCGTGACAAAAGTTAGCTCTTAATCGATTTTAGAACCCTAGACAAAAGTAGGAAAAATCATCACAGAAAGTATCGAGAGTTCGATCGGACTGCTAGGATTTAGGCATGTTATTAGCTTAAAGTCATCTATGAGATAGTGTGAGTATATCCTATGTGAAATTAGGTCGATCATATTACATATTGGTTAGGTGCTGAGGGTGGATGCTTGAGAACCATTGATTGCGATTGTGAAAAATTTTGGTACTAATATAGACGCATATATCATGTTGAATATTTTTGATTGATTTTGGGGTAAAGATTAATGATTACATATGTTTATATTTAGTGGGGATATATCCTTAGATATTTTAGTTCATTAGCTTCTTTAGTACAGTTACTATTAGTTTCCAATTCTCTTTCCATCTATTTTACTCGACTAATTGTAGTTCATACGATTAATAATTAATTGAACCTTCTCTGTGGATCGACCCTAACTTACCCTACACAGTTAGGAGGATTAGTTAGGTAAATTATTATCTTTGTTAGGTGTGCGACACGCCTTTTATTGATCAAACGGATCTCGAAAAGGTCGAGAATAAATCGTAACCCCAACCTTGTTGTCAATACTCCACATGTGCACAAATCCAGAGTTTATTACTCATTCATATTATATTTAACTGTAATTATTTATCATATTTTTATAACTTCCAAACAAGACCATAAACCACAATGTACCAATTTAAGCATATCCAATCCTTTAATTAACAACCTGTTGGACAAAGCCACTAACCTCGTCATTAAGACTTATATAATTCATTTACTCAATTCAATACATCATGTCATGAACGAGTAATAAAAATCACCTCATAGAGCAATTTATACATTGACTCCACTTAAATCATCCATATTTAACCAGTTAATTAATGACAAAGGATTAATTAACAAACTTCCGTATCAATCTCATGAGTAACCAATTTTCAACATATTTAACTAAGACACAAGTAATACTCGTGTCTACCAAACAATTCCTGGGAGTTCCCAACTCATGACACTCAGTTTCAAACATTATCAAGTAGTGCATATAGATCAAGGACTCGCGCAAGTAGTACGTATCTGGAAAAGAAACAATCCCGAATCACAATTATTTTTACTTCAACAATACACTCAAGGAGAATCCATCTACAACAAATAGAAATCAATTACTATTGATCCTAACACAAAATTACAACATTATATATCCCTTGAAACTCCACAAAAACCTTTAGAAGTCAATCTCGAACATGTTTTAAAGATTAATAATTTCAATGCTTATAACAAACACCATTAATTTTATGTCTTTAAAACCTAAAACCATATTTCTCAGTGGTTAAAAATCACTTTGAATATGTATAATAATCTGAAAATTCTGTTTTCATAATTAAAAAAGATCAAATGGCTTAACAATTCAACAACAGGTTTTCTATAATTGATATATGGCATAACTCCACAAATGTTTCATAATACATCAATTGCCCATAATTTAGAATGGACAGCATTAACTGAACTTTCAAACCTTAAACTTGTATAAAAAATGTATTCTTTTAGCTTCAATAAATCATAGTTTAAAGTAAATCATATGCCGTAATCAAAATCATACTTTAAAACCCATAAAATCAGTTCTAGGATGCTTAAAATCAATTAAACTCTTAACAATCGAAAATATTATCATGGTAATAGGGTTATAATCATTTTGAAAATGTCATAATTAACATATATTTTTGTGCTAGTACTTTAATTAATTTTAAGCACAAAACATTTTCGTAATCGGAAATTGTCAATCTGATGTAATAATTATTAAAATACTAAAACTCCACGAAAATTTATGAAATTTTACTCATAAGTGTATAAATATATATATAATATTCACACAATTTTTTGTAAATTATAGATGACCATAAAAATAAATAAATCAAAATCAAATCAGCAACCGAAAAAGTCCATTCGAAAACGAATTTATTAAAATAGTAAATATGCTGTAAATTCTGAAATTTTACAAAATGCGTGTAATAGTATGGAGATCACTCGAAATTTTCGTAAATTAATGACAAGAAAAATATAATTAAAAATCAAATATCTAAATTGACAACAATTACTTGTTTAAGATGGGTTTAAGTTACATATTTTATTTTAATAAAGAAAATATGTAAACTGATTTAAGAGGAGAAGAAAAACAATTAGGTTTTTTCTTATAAACTGATTAAGTTAAGATGGGTTAATTTACCATATTTTTATTTATTTTGAATGAATAAATAGTTAATTTTCTACCACAAAAATATAATTTAAATAGGAATGATAGAATTCAAATAAAATAATCACTCTTATAAGATAGTTCACTGTATTTTATTAAATGTGACTGGATATAAAATTTCTAAGTTGAAAATATTTATATATAAGAAAATATAGTTATATTTATCTTAAAATTACGGGAATTACAAGTAGGTCATCTAGGATCCAGACTCAGATATGTTTAAGGGCAGGATCCAATCCTACTGGATCCGATCCATCATAGTCCTATTTTTGACCCATATCAGATTGTATGGATACGAGTCCTAAAGGATCATTTCTTACTTTTTACTTCAAATGAAAACAACAATATTGAACCAAGTTTTGTTTACAAAAAGCCTAAAACAACATATATCTTCCCATGTCTTCCATTATTCGTGAGTTTACAAGCAATCCTACATGATTACCGATTTGAAGTACGAGAAAATCAAAGTTTCAAACACAAATGCACATTTCAGCATGTTTACAATACAATACTTCCTTCGTTTCATATTATTGTTGACTTGAATATTTATTTCTCACATATAATATGCAAGTACAACAAATATTTGAAACAAAGGAAGTATTAAATTTCAAAGAGTTTTTAAATCTAACTAGAGTATTAAAAATAACTCAATTGATTAATCTTCTTCACTAGTAACATCTCAACATCCTAAACCCAAAAAATAACCAAATAGAATATTAGTTAAGTACACGGTCCGTAGAAAAGAGAACTCATATGTACCGTATTAAACTTGTGTACTTAACTCATATTAACCATATCAATGATGTCTGGGCATCTACATCATTGTACAAATCACAATCTTCATCATTGTGGAGCAAGAATAATTCCCTTCAAGTGTGCCTTTGATAATTAAGAAAAAAGAGCTCATTATACAATAATGTACAAGTAATTCATTTAATAAAGTGAAGGAATAAAGATTGAATAAAATATTACTCTGACATCATCACCAACCAACTTTGCAAGCACATTAAGCTTCCACGGTATGAGAATGAAGCCCAGAACGATGAGCACTAATCACCCTTTCACTTTGCTAAAGGCACTTTTCGAAGCAACCGAAGAAACAAGAATAGTAAGAATATCCTTGACAATCTTCTTCAAAGTTGGGTAATTAGTGTCATCTTCCCACCAATTAAAATAAAAAATGATCTGGATCCTCGGATTCAGGCAAGGTCCTTTATCCACTGCCATCTCTAAGTGGTAATTGTTTAAAAAAATAAATAATATTATAGTTATTAACATATAGTGCATATTTCGATGACAATTGTTAGCTAGAGGTGATCGTTTATAGCCTGGCACAAATCCGTTCTAAACCCGACTGAAAGTAAGTGTTTAGGCAATCAAAAATATGAAATTTTAGTTCAAAGCCCAAACCGTCCTGCTAAAATCTGCACTATTTGAACGGGATTGAGCATAATATTTTGTGTATAAGCCGTCCGACCTGCCTTATTTGATCCCTCTATTGTGAACACAAAATTCCTTAATTTTTAAAACTATTTATTGACGTGCCTTCCATCTCGATCCTAAGGTATCATGATTGATTCTCAATTTTTATCACCGTTATGTGACTTGTGTCTCTCTAAACACGAAGGCGAAATCGGAAGGGAATGAGATCTAGCCAGACTCACAACTAGTCACAACCCACAAGCCACAACTCTAATAATCTAATAACTCAAAAAAGTGAAGAGTGGAGAGTAGAGTAGAATAGAGTAGTGGAGAATTYGCAAATTGAGAAAAATGGCAACAACAACAGCAGCAGCAACGACAACAACAGCAGAGGCAGCAGCAACGGTGGAATGGCATCAGCGCCCTTCCAARCCCAAAAACCCCGTCGTCTTCTTCGACATCACCATCGGCTCTATTCCCGCCGGCCGCATCAAGATGGAGCTCTTTGCTGACATCGCCCCCAAAACTGCCGAAAATTTCAGGTCCCCATTTCTTCTGCTGCCTTCACTATGTATATTATACTTTACTTCTTTTGCTCCTAGTTTTTCTTGGGTTTCTGTTATACTTGTTCATTTTTAATTTCTGATTGTTGCTTTATATTTGTAATTCAAGTTTCATGGTCAATATMATGGGGGATTCCTGGTTTATCTCCGAGATTTGGACTATGAAACGAGTTGTTTAAAGTGCTTAGCATTTGTGTTTTACTAACGTAGGTTTTTGTGTGTAATCGATTCTAATTTTGCAAGGGAGACTCTTGTGTGTTGCAGTGAACATATGTAGTTGCTTGATTTCCCCCCTCTAATGTGTAATTAAGTGTATGGAACGATCACTTTTGGTTCATGTAGCCGACTTCACTTATAGGACTGAGGCGTTGGTTGGTTGGTCATTTGATCCTTGTATGTTCTCTTGTTCGAGCCATAGTTGTCATGTTGTCTCAAATCAAGGATATGGTTGAGTCATTACTAGCAAARATAAGTAGTTGTTTTTTTTCCACCCTTAATGCATAATTAACTATCAAGGGTTTATCAACACATTAATTATATGTGTGCGTACGGACTACAAAATTATTGATTTGGTTCATGTAGCCGACCCCACTTATGGGACTAACGCTTTGATAGAATGGTTGATACTTATATGCTCTCTCCTTCGAGCCATAGTTGTCATCTTGTCTCAAATGCATTATCAAATCAAGGATATGGTCGAGTCATTGCTAGCTGTGCTTTTTATTGTAGTCGAGTCATTACCCTTATGAAGRATCTTCCTATCACTTAAGTCTTAAGATGAATTTATTATTCAGTCAGAGTTCAGTATTCCTGTTGGACATATGCCAAACCTTATTAAACATTTTTCTAGTATATGATTTTTACTTTCGGTTGGAGGGAGGGAGTGCATGCATGTGTGTGCYTGTGTGAATGATCTTCTTTTAGGTAATGTTCCATTCATGTAGACCGGTATTTTGATGAAAGGTATATGAAGGCCTTCCTTGGCAGTTGGTATTGACCTCCTTTTGCATCTCAAATAGAACTTAGTTCTCTTTCTAGTTTGTCTTTTGCTTATGTCCTAAGATTAAAGATGATGTTTTGTGACCTCTATGCCTAAATCAAATGTCACATTACCATCATTGAGGAAGCAACTTGGATCATGTTTGGCTACTTATGCCTATCTTTATGACATTTTTGTACAACCACTAAATTTTCATATTTCACTTAAAGATTGCATGACCTTTTTTTTTACGATCATAGTTTGCTGGTACTTGTTGCTGCGCCACCTGCCACCTCTTAAAAAAATATATTTTTATTATTTGCAGGCAATTCTGTACAGGGGAATACAGGAAAAATGGGCTGCCCGTTGGTTACAAGGGATGTCAGTTCCACAGGGTCATCAAGGATTTTATGATTCAAGCTGGTGATTTTCTGAAGGTCTGTTAGTTTTTTGGATCATTAATGCATTGTTTTCAATTAATATTTCTACCTTTATTTCCCTTCTAAAGTACACTATGTTGGTAAACAACTTCTACAGTATATTAACTGCTCAAAATTGAAACTAATAWTAGTCTGAATTGTTATGAAAAATAAACAAAATTTGGAGGAAATGCATCTTTCTCTGCATGAGATAATCTTTTGCTTGAATCACCTTTAACTCCATTTAACAGGTTGCTTCATATTTCTGGTCCTTTCAGATTTCCGTTGTTGATAAGAACCTTAATTTATAGATTTTATTTCAAGAAAGGAATTCAGGTCTCCTAGATTGAATGTAGACATGTAGTGCTTCTTGCTATGACAGACAAATATTGTTCTTCACCACATTCAGCTGCTTACTTGCTATAAAAGATAAAAAGACTTGCATCTTCATGTGCAGTTTGATTGTTTAATATCTGCAAGTCACACTTTATTTCTAAGCCTCTATAAAGTTAATTCTGGGTTTATCTGGCTACTAGGATCCCAAACTATTTGGTACCATTTTTMTAAGAGAACTATACCTTATATACAAATCCTGTTCAACCTTTTTTTTAATTGCAACGGTGTATATATTGCACTTGCTAAAAATTGACTTATAACTGGAGATCCTTTGTATTAAGAGAAGGCTGGTTCATTTGCTCTTCTTTTACCAAGTCTCCTTCAAACTCATGAATTCTACACTGTACCGTTTCTTTTCTCTCTTTCTGGTAGGATCTGACACTATTGATTTTGCTTAGGGTGATGGGAGTGGATGCGTTTCTATTTACGGGACAAAGTTTGAGGATGAAATTTCATTGCTAAACACACTGGCCTGGTTTGCTGTCAATGGTATGATTCTTTCTTCTTCTTTTTTTAATCTTTATTGCTTATTAAATAATTTTTTCTCATTTGTCACTGGTGAATTATGTCTTTAGATGGCTTGAATGAATGTAATGACATGTTTGCTTGCTGCAGATATTCTAGCTCCTTGATAGACTTCTATTTTATTCATGGATACAGAAATAGCTTTAATATTAATTACTGTGTCTTGTTTAGTTGGCAATAGCTATCAATTATTTTAGATTTTAGGCTGGTATACTCATGCTGCTTTTTGATTCATTTGTCCTCTGTTTTTGTTATCCATTTCATTCCGGTAAGTTCTATCTTGATTCGGGATAGTATGACTAGAATGATTAAGGATCCATTTTCAATCCTTAATTTTTCGATTCATTTGTCCTCCTTTATTGTTATCCATTCTAAGCACATGTTGCCAAGTTCTATCTTGATTCAGGATAGTATGACTAGAATGATGTTTAAGTAAGGAATCCATTTTTCAATCCTCGTGTCCAGAAACTGTAAAACCTGTTCAAGGGTATAATGTAAAGACACATGCAGGATTTGGTAGGATGTGTTCAGAGACTTGAACTTCAGCTTAAGTAGCAGTAACGCAACTTGAGTTCTTGCTGATGCATCAGTTACAGAGGCAAGGTGATCTGTTTCCTTTTCATTGAGAGAATCAAGGGCAAAATCTTATTTGGGTTAGGAACTTTGGATAATATTGGTTAAAGTATCAATTTAGTCAGTAGTCTCAGACTCTCAGTAACTCGATTTGTGCTGGAAACTTTCTTATTTTAAGGCCATAAAGTTGTGCGGGTTGAATAGAGGAAGTCTTTGGTCAGCTGCACTTTGTGACTGCAGCTTAGAGCAATTTCACTATTTCAGTGTCAGTTGATTTTCTAATTGTGCCTTTTTTTTTGTTTTCTTCTTTCCATTTAATTATTTAAGGCAGAAGCTATCCGTGTCAATGCTAAGAATTTGACTCTTACCTATAATTACTGATGTACTTTGGATCTGTAGTTTTTATAATTATTCTTCTTATATTTGTGCAGGCAAATAATGGACCGAATAGTAATGGATGCCAGGTGATATTTCAACACGCTTTCCCTTATGCTACCTTTGTGCAATAATATTATAAAGTAGTTTTGTGGTCTTGTACTCTTGTGGAGTTATATGGCAATATATGAGGAATAAGGATCTTGAGTTGGAAAAATATTCTTGCTGTCGCTATTTAGGCTGAGTCAGTTCTGTTCTTTTTGAACAGTAAAAAGTCTCCTTGCAAGCCCTTACTAGATCTACGCCCACTGCAATTATTTTGGCTGAAGTGAATGATAATTTATTTCATTTGATTTTCTTTACCTTTTGTATCCTGACATTTATGTTCACATGATATTTTTATTTATTTATTGGTTGAAGTGTTGAAACTCATATTGGGACAATTATATATGGTATCTGGTTTAGCAGTTTGTGTTTGAATCTTTGCAACTTTGTTTGTATTGCACATAAGAATGCTTCTGTAAACATTTTTGCTCACAATTATAAGGACAATATTTAAAATTATATACAAATTCTCCAAAATGTTTAAAATTAGGAAAGTCCGGGATTAAGCGGAATAGCGGATACAATCTTCAACTATTCTGGTCTATACATTGGATAAGGACCATTTCGTTCCACAACTGTTATGGGCTGAGTGGCTGATGGCCCATGGAAGTTTTTTTACTAGGCATTTTGTTACCGTACAGTTTATAGGTGATCTATGCCTGTTTAATGCTTGTTTCATCTGTTATAATTTCTTATAAGGAGGTTCACATTAAGTTTGGCATGCTAAGTAAATATTTGTCTCTTTCCTTCTGCTAAGTCACTGAATTTGAGGTGGATTTTGTTTCTCTTCCTTTGCAGTTCTTTATTACCTGCGCAAAATGTGACTGGCTTGACATAAGCATGTGGTTTTTGGGTAAGCTTCCAATGCTCAAAACCCTATTTTCTTTTCCTGGGTGAACATTTACTGCACATTTCATATTCTTTGGTTGATCGGTTTTTGTGACATATGGACATCAGCCTGTGTGGATTTATAGTTGTACAATTGTACATTATATCATCATCCGTTTTTGTCAACTTGCTGCCTGCATGCTGCTTGAAGCTAGAAATCTAGTCCTATTTAAGAGAAGAAACTTTTTAATGCTCTTTTTACTAATTTTCTTAAGACTTTTGCATACTTGTTGAACATAATACCTTTTGCTGTATGCAAGTGATGTTGGTCAAGTGGCTAATTTCTATCAATGACCATAAATTGCGTCTTTCATTGTGGATGTGTCTCCATATTAGCACATCTTAGAGCTTTAGTTGTGGTTTTCATATGTTACAATGCAGATTTTCATTTCACGTGCTAAGGTGATTTTAGAAATAACATGCATTTTTTTTATTGGCATGTGCATAGTACCATTGGTTGTACTAGTAAGTACCGTACAACCATACTCATTTTCTTCTCTTCATTTGTGATTACTTATGAAAAAAGTATTGCAAATAATACATAAATTATTTGCTAATGAAAACAAAAATAGTGTGGTTGTACCTAATTAGGTACTAACACAATTTGCCTTGTTATGAGTCAAAAGCAAAGTGTCCTTCTAGTTTTAAAGTCATAATAGTCGAACCGTCATCCATTGATTCCCCTAGCCATGTTGGATAACAAATTGGAAAAGGAAGGGAGGGCGGGATAAGAAGGAAGGGAAGGAGAGAAGTGAGGAAATGATAACTTCCATTTTCCTCCAAATCTCTCCCAATTTTGAAGGATTGTCTTATTAAAGGAGGAGGAAAAATGGATCCTCCCTCTCCCTCTCCTCCCTCCCCCAACTGTTATCAAACAGGGGCTTGCTTCTCTCCCTTTCCCTTCCCTCCTTTCCTTCCATTTTATGTTATCCAAACATAATGCTAATTTCATTTCCATTTTTGCACGGGGTCAAATGTGAATTATTTCATCAAAAGGCATGCTTCTGACAAGAATGTCCGGCGATTTCTAACTTATCTCTATTTTATATGACTGCTTCTTTCTCATTTCCTTCTCAAATGGTATTGTTGTCATTATTTATTCATGTAGTCAGCCCCACTGTTGGGATTCTAGCTTTGATTGATTGAATTGCCTTTTTAAGTTATAAACTCGYTGGTTTTCCTTGCAGAGAGTGCTTGGAGATGGTCTTTTGGTTGTCAGGAAAATAGAGAATGTCGCTACCGGACCTAACCAACGCCCTAAACTTCCGTGTGCTATCGCTGAATGTGGGGAAATGTAGAACATTGAAGCAATTAATCAATTTTTGGTATGGTAACCTACTGACTGGGTTCTTGTGTTCACATCTGAAAGGTAGAGGTATRCAAATATAGGATTGCACCCTGTGATTGTCTGTCAGGATCATTGTCACTTTGGCATTGAAGATAAACGTCTTACTAATCTTTGCTGTAAAACTTAAACCTTTCTTAGCATATATATTAGATATACTTGTTATCTGCTTCCGAAAGAAAGCTTGGAGTCTGAACTCTGAAGTCATACTTTGCAGTTGCGTTCCATTGAACGAGACATTTACATATTTGCAGGGGCGTACATTTCGCCTTTTTTCCGATAGAAACAAGGAGTGCTACATTTGATGAGTTGTTCTCAGTCACCAGRCTTTTTCCTATTGAACATCTTTTCTCTTGATGCTCTCGAATCTGAATGAGGGCAAAGCCCCCAATTTCATCACTATTKACTCTCCTACGAAAGACCCAACAACTCAATAAACACGATTACACGAGATATGATATTGTATACCCTATCTTTGAGAGCCCTAAACCTTTAATAAGTTATTTAGATGGTAAAACAACAATCAAAAGATGTGATAATGGAATATGAAACATTGAAACCTAAATTAATTAATCCCCATTCTGCCACCTTGGGTTATCAAACATGTTAGTAAGCGTAAGAGAACTATAACCTTATATTACAAATCCGTTCAACCCTTTTTTTTAATTGCCAAACGGTTATATATTCGACTTGCTAAATTGACTTATAACTGAGACCTTTATTAAGAGAAGGCTGGTTTCATTGCTTCTACTTTTACCAAGTCTCCTTCAAATGTTCATGAATCTACACTGTACCGTTTTTCTTTTTCTCTGTAGGATTGCACCTCATTGATTTGATATAGTTTGTGAATGGGAGTGAGCGATGTCTATTTACGGGACAAAGTTTGAGATGAGAAATTTCATTGCTATAACACACTGGCCCTGGTTCTGTCCAATGATGATTCTTTTCTTTTCTTTAATCTTTATTGCTTATTAATAATTTTTCTCATTTGTCACTTGGTGAATTATGTCTTTAGATGGCTTAGAATGAATGTAATGACATGTTTGCTTGCTGCAGATATTTAGCTCCTTGATAGACTTCTATTTTTCATGATACAAAGAAAAGCTTTAATATTACATTACTGTGTCTGTTTAGTTGGCAATAGCTGATCAATTATTTTTAGATTTTTTAGGCTGGTGTATACTCAGGTCTGTCTTTTTGATTCATTGTCCTCGTTGTTTGTATCCATTTCATGCCGGAAGTCTATCTTGATTCAGATAGTATAGACTAGAATGATAAGTGGATCCATTTTCAATCCTTTATTTTTCAGATTCATTTGTCCTCCTTTTTGTTATCCATTCTAAGCACATGTTGCAAGTCTATCTTGATTTAGGATAGTATGACTAGATTGATGTTTAAGTAAGAATCATTTTTCAATCCTCGTGGTCCAGAAAACTGTAAACCTGTTCAAGAGGTATAATTGTAAAGACACATGCAGGATTTGGTTAGACGTGTCAGAGACTTGACTAAAGCTTAAGTAGCAGTAAACGCAACTTGAGTTCTTGCTGATTGCATAGTTACAGAAGGCAAGGTGATCTTTTCTTTCATTGAGAGAACAAGGGCAAAATCTATTTGGGTTTAGGAACTTTGATATATTGGAAAGTATCAATCTAGTCAGTAGTCTCAGACTCTCAGTACACTCGATATGTGCTGTGAAACTTTCTTATTTTAAGGCCATAAAAGTTGGCGGGAATAGGAGGAAGTCTTTTGCGTCAGCTGCACTTTTGACTTTGCACTTAGAGCAATTTCACTATTTCAGATGTCAGTTGATTTTCTAATTGTGCTTTTTTTTTTGTTTTGTTTTTTGTTTGTCTTTTTTCATTTAATTATTTAGGCAGAACCTACCGTAGTCAATGCTAAGAATTTGACTCTTACCTAATAATTTACTAGTACTAACTTTGGCATCTGTAGTTATAATTATTCTTCTTATATTGTGCAGGCAAGATAATCGACCGAATATAGAATGCAGGTGATATTTACAACACGCTTTCCTTATGCTAACCTTTGTGCAATAATAGTTTATAATAATAGTTAGTTTGTGGCTTGTACTCTGTGTGGAGTATATGCAAAATGTAGCGGAAAATAAAGGATCTTGTGGAAAAAATCATCTCTGCTGTCGCTATTTAGGCTGAGTCAGTTCTGTTCTTTTTTGAAAGTAAAAAGTTCTCTGCAAGCCTTACTAGGATCTAACGCCTCAGCTTGCCAATACTTTTGGCTGAAGTGAATGATGAACTCTATTTTTGATTTCCTTTTACCTTTTGTTCCTGACATTTCATGTTCACAATGATATTTTTATTTATTTATTGTGAAGTGTGAAACTCATATTGGGACAATTATATATGGTACTGTTTAGCAGTTTGTTGTTTGAACTCTGCAATTTGTTTTGTATTACACATAAGAATGCTTCTGTACAAACATTTTTGCTCACAATTATTAACAGGAACAATATTAAAAATTATCATACAATATTCTCCAAAATGTTAAAATTAGGAAATCCGATTAAGCGAGAATAGCGGATACAATCTTCAACTATTCTGGTCTAACTTAATAAGACCATTTCGTTCCACAACTGTTATGCGCTAGTGGCTATGGCCCATGGAAGTTTTATTACTAGCATTTTGTTACCGACAGTTTCTATAGGGATCTAGCCTGTTTAATGCCTTGTCTTCATCTGTTATAATTTCTATACTATGAGTTCACATTTAAGTTTGGCATGCTAAGTAAAATATTGTGCTCTTTCCTTCTGCTAAAGTAATGAATTGAGTTGGATTTTTGTTTTCTCTTCCGTGCCAGTTCTTTATTACCTGCGGCAAAATGCTGACTGGCTTGACAATAAGCATGTGGTTTTGGGTAAGCTTCTCTAATGCTTCAAAACCCTATTTCTTTTCTCTGGTGAACAGTCTTACTGCGCCATTCAATTACTTTGGTTGACGGTTTTTGTGACAATGGAATCAGCCTGGATTTATAGTTTGTACAATTGTACCTTATATCATCATCCGTTTTTGTCAACTTGCTGCCTGCATGCTTTGGCCCTTGAAGCAGAAATTCTAGTCCTATTTAAGGAAGAAACTTTTTAATGCTCTTTTTACTAATTTTCTTAAGATTTGCAACTTGTTGAACAAATACGCTTTTTGCTGGTATGCAAGTGAATGTTGGTCACAGGGGCTTAATTTCTAATCAATGACCATAAATTGGCGTCTTTCATTGTGGAGTGATGTCCTCCATATAGCACCATCTTACGAGCATTTAGTTGTGGTTTCATATGTTACAATGCAGATTTCATTTCACGGCTAAGTGATTTTAGAAATAACATGGCATTTTTTTTATATGAGCATGTGCCATCATGTACACATTGGTGTGTACCTAGCTAAGTACCAGTACAACCATACTCATTTCTTTCTCTTCATTTGTGATACTTATGAAAAAAAGTATTGCAAATAAATCATAAATTATTTGCTTAATGAAAACAAAATAGACTGTGGTTTGTACTAATTAGTACTATACACCATTTGCCTTGTTAGACTCAAAAGCAAAGTGTCCTAGTTTTTAAATCATAATAGTCGAACCTCATCCTATTGATTCCCCTAGCCATGTTGGATACAAATGGAAAGAAGAAAGGAGAGGGCGGAGAAAAGAGGAAGGAGGAGAGTGAGATAGTGGAGGAAATGATAACTTCGCATTTTCCCTCCAAATCCTCCCAATTCTTGAAGGGATTGTCTTTATTAAAGGAGGAGAAGGATCCACCTGATCTCCCCCCTCAACATTTATCCAAACAAGGGGCTTGCTTCTCTCCCTTTCCTCCCGTCCTTTCCTTCCATTTTATGTTATCAAAACATAATGATAATTCATTCCCATTTTTGCCACGGGGTCAAATGGATAATATATCATCCAAAAGGCATGCTTCTGAAAGAATGTCGGAATTCTAACTAATATTTATTATTGACTTGCTTTTTCTCAATGTCCTCCTCTAAAGATGGTATTGTTGTTCATTTTTATTCAGTAGTCAGCCCATGTTGGGTCCTAGCTTGATTGATTGAATTGCCTTTTAAGTTATAAACTCGGTGGTTTTTCCTTGCAGAGAAGTGCTGGAGAATGGTCTTTTGGTTGGTCAGGAAATAGAAATGTCGGCTACCCCGGAACCACGTACGACCTAACTGCCCTAAACTCCGTGTGCTATCGCTGAAGTGTGGGAAATGACTAGAAACATTGAACCATAATCCAATTTTGGTACTTGGTAACCTACTGACTGGGTTCTTGTGTCACAATCTGGAAAGGTAAGAGTATGTCCCAAATATAGGATGCACTCCTGTGATTGCTCTGTCAGTCACTTGTACTTTGGCATTGAAGATAAACGTCTTACTAATTTCTTTGCTGTTAAAACTTAAACCTTTTTAGCATTATATATTAGAATACTTGTTATCTGCTCTCGAAAAGAAGCTTGGATCTAAACTTCGAAGTCATACTGTTGCAGTTGCGTTCCAATTGAACGAGACTTTACATATTTGCAGGGCGTACATTACCGTTTTTTCCGATAGAAACAAGGAGTGCTACATTGATGAGATTGTTCTCAGTCACAGCTTTTCCATATTGAACATTTTTCTTGATGCTCTCGAATCTGAATGAGGGCAAAGCCCCCAATTCATCACTATTACTCTCCTACGAAAGACCCAACAACTCAATAAACACGATTACACGAGATATTGATATTGTATACCCTATCTTTGAGAGCCCTAAACCTTTAAATAAGTTTAGATGGTAAAACAACAATCAAAAGTGTGATAATGGAATATGAACATGAAACCTAAATTAATTAATCCCATTCTGCACCTTGGGTTATCAAACATGTTAGTAAGGTGTATAGAACTACAAGATGTGTGATCACAAAGAATTAACTCAATTGGTAAGCAACTTGGTGTTGCTTATAACGAAGATTTGAGTTTTACCTTACGTACAAAGTCACAAAGTCTTGCAGGAAGATTCACTTGCCATGAATTTGAATGTGCATACTAAGTGTGCGATTTGGATTGAATTGAATGTTTTTTAGTGAAACAAATATGCATACTAAAAAAACTACAAAGTATATGCATTTCCACCATTTAGAATAAGTATCACATTTTCAATGATCCTTAAGTTTATAATATTTGGGATGATAAAATGTTTGCATATCTCCATATTCGACATGATTCAAAGTTTTTAAATTTGATCGGGTGTGAACATAAGAAGTTCATCATTGTAACAAAGTCTAATAATGCATAGTTAAGATCAATTTTGTACACTGAATATGAATAGTAATAGTTACATTTTTTTAGTTTAACCGATTAATTCATTAGTTTAGTTAGTTCGAATCCACATTTTTATCATTATTCAAAATTTTTAAAAACTTAAATCCGTTAATTTTAATTCTCAACATATTTCGCAACTAGTTAGATTTAAATCAAAAAAATTTGGGGAAAGATTGTACCAATTTTATTTAACCACAGAATGACGGAATTATAAAACTTCATATCTTGGTTTACGACGAGGTGTTCTACTTATTTGTCTGACCATCAAATTTGTCTAGATTGTTGTCTCGAATGTTGTATTATGCACTTAAAATAAGCTAATCGACTCAGCAATAATGACAATATTTTGTTTAATTTGTTAATCACTTATGTGTTTGAATTGGAGAAGGAACTTAGTTTGATTTATTATTTTTTGAGTATCTCGCACGCCAGCAACACTTTTGCGGATTTGAGATTTTCTAAACTCTTATCTAGACCTAATCACACATAGACAAATTTTCTTCTAAGCCTGGATCAAGCTGGTCCAACCCGCAGCTTGATCACCTCTAGACCTAGTCAATCTTCTTCTCAATTGATATTATTGCCTTAAAATTACTAAATCACCCCAAAAGAAACACAATCTTCCCAAACTACCCTACCCTTCAACACCACCCCAACACTACTTCACCCTTCACAAGCCACCCAAAAACAACTACTTCACCCTTCACGCACCCGAAAAACAACCACCCACCAAATCAACTGGCCAACAACCCATCCAGCTTCCAAGCCCTGAACCCACCCTAACTACCCAACCACTACCAACCCATGCGTCACCCCTACCACCACACACACCTTAGCCACTAACGCATCAACAGACAAC
>SNQN01006612.1:15036-37641 GCA_008642245.1 Bassia scoparia | reverse complement strand
GTTTCGGGCGTCCGTGAATAACCTTTATAGGCACGGTGGCGACTCCCCTTACTCGACAACACTACCCCAACGCACTCACGTGCGGGTTCCGTGGCTCAAGCCCACGCAAAGCACCTCGATGTAGTACCAAGCCGCGCGTCCGCTGTACGCGAGGGCGCGGCCCACGTCCTACAGGGTATGAATCAGGTTGACATTCARGATGCTCTCTATTGTTTTGGTTTTCTCAAGGCCAACTTCCTTTTAGATATATGGGTGTTCCGATTTGTTCTAAAAAGATTGCAGCTAAGGATTGTGATCTTTTAGTAGATAAGATGATTGCCAGGATCAAAGTTTGGAGTTCTCGTCATTTGTCTTTTATGAGAAGAGTTCAGTTGGTGAATTCGGTGTTAATGAGCGTTCACGTGTATTGGGGTCAGGTTTTTATCCTCCCCTCATCAGTTCTCCATGATATTGTGAATATTTGTTGATCTTTTCTTTGGAGTGGTATCCCTCATTCAGGTAAGGCTAGTAATATCAATTGGGATAGCATTTGTCATGCTAAAAATTTGGTGGCTTGGGGATTAAAAATGTTTTGATTTGGAATCAAGCTAACCTGGGAAGACATGTTTGGGCTTTGGCTAATAACAAAGAGAATTTATGGTGTCGATGGATTCATTCTGTTTATTTTAAAAAGAAGAATTGGTGGGAATATCAACTACCCTTAGATTGTTGCTGGTATTGGCGCAAGTTGTGTGAGGTTAAGAATCTTTTCCTCAAGTGTGGTCTGAAGTAGGATATCTTGAATATGTGAAAGTATTCAGTTTCTACGGTTTATCTTAAGTTGTAGACTCCAATGAAACAGGTTTGTTGGTGTGACTTTGTTTGGCAACGTTTGAGTTTGCCTAAGCATCGTTTTTTTGGCTGGCTTACTGTCCAGGGGAGGCTCAAAACGAGGAATAGGCTRTCGAAGCTTGGTGTTTGTCATTCCTTTTTGTGTTTGTTGTGTCAGACGGCTCCTGAGTCGCATGGTCATTTATTTTTTAAGTGTGATGTCAGTCACAAGCTTTGGCAGCTGCTGCAAGATTGGCTTTGTATTTGTATTACAGGTGATGAGCTTTGGTTGATTCTACATCAATTACGTAAGTTGCGAATCACTAAATGGTTTGCTTTTCTGTGATTCAGGCCACCATCTATCACCTTTGGATTGCTCGTAATAAGTTGTATCGGTCTAGCATTACTGTAGATATTGCTCTTCTTTGTAACCTGATTAAGGAAGTTGTTCTTGCTCGAGGTACTAGTGTTATGGCTCAGAAAATTAGGAGGAAGCATTGGGAGTGGTTTCACACTTTGTATTAAATTAGTTTTTTGAGCTGGTTCGACTTTACTAGGTTGACTTTGCTGTTAGGTTGTAATTGTTGTGGTTTTCGAGCTTAATGAATTTTAACTTACTTATMAAAAAAAAACACTTCTCAATTTTTAACTTACTATCTTCCATGTTTAGTTTTAGGGTTTAACAATGAAGGTCTCCAMGCTATAATCCAATAATTTAAAGTTCAAACACCTAAAACACAAAACTTCAGATATATCAATCACAAACTACAAAATGAGCTCAAATATAGCTACAAACCACCAAAGGCGATAGTCCGACTCTGATACCAAATATTGCAACAAAGACGAGCTAATACAAGTCCGTGATAAACCCACACTACTCAAGCTAAACTAACTTGCAAGTTGCAAGTGCTAACAATTAATAACTAACAAGATAACAAGCAAAGAACAATATCCAAACCATATGAAAAAATTAAAGAGTAAAGAAGATAGGATTACCGTGGGAAACTCGAGAATCAGGAGATAAACAACCCTTGCACTATGATTATATTGATGAAAAATCCAACAAGTACAACAAGCTCCAATTGCATACAATTGCAAAGCTTCACTCTAAATCCTATGCTTAAACTAAGATTTTTGCGGTTTTAGAGAATTACAAATACCTGTTTGAGTGTGATAAGTTGATAAAATACGTATTAGATATGTTATATTATATTGATATTTGTCATACTTTTCTCTATATTTTACTCTTTTGAACTCTATTTGTTATATATTTCGATATTACTCGTCTCGGGTATGTTTGTGTTATTTTTGCAGGTTTTGTCTAGGATTATTGGAGACATAAATAGAGATTTTTGGATGGTTATCAAAGAATGGACAATTCAAGGTGTTTATATTAGAGAAAAGCTTCAAAATAATTGCTCATGATGTTCTTCCGCAATTTGGTTGTGGGAATCACCTAGTTTGCCAAAAGTAGGTTGCGGCCACTTGATTTTTGAAGTATTTTGAAGTACATGGCAGCCTACTCCTCACCCTGGTTGCGRCCTAGTATCACATGCCACACCCTGGTTGCGGCCTCTTCTTTGATGTTACAAAAACTCTTGGTTTTACTTGCATCTCTTGGTTTTTCCTAGCTTTTAAATAAAATTAAATAGGACAGAATTATATTTTATTACATGTAATGTTTAGCCTATCTAACTTCCTAGATTATTAGTATATAAAGGAGTTAGGCAAATGAAAAAAGAGGGGGATGTACACGGGCACAGGAGGGAGCCGTGAATGGCGAATTCGGCTAGCTTCCGTCACATTGTCATTTTGCATCTAATTTGCATTGACATTTTGTAATTTCTAGCTTTCCTTATTTTCATAATCTTAGTTTTCTTTAATTTATCTATGCTTATTATTGTTCATTGTTTTAATTTAGTTCTTTCTTTTATTCTTTTTATCATGCTTGAGTAGTGTAATTATCTAGGATTTAGGTTGAACCCTAATATGAATTATATGTTATGATTTGATCCCAAATCCCCAAATWGATTAGTTTATTGTTCATCTTTGTTAATGTTGGTATTATTATCAATATTTGACTAGAAATAGTACTTATTGAATGTGATTAGGTTCGYGAYGAAAGTTGGCTCTTAATCGATTTTAGAACCCTAGACAAAAGTAGGAAAAATCATCACGAAAGTAGTTGATYGGACTTGCTAGGATTTTAGGATGCTATTCTTAATGTCTCTAATATGTATGACTCCATGAAAATAGGTACGATTACATAGTTAGGGAAGCCATTGATTGATCGAACGAAATCATTGGTATTAATATAGGGCACATCTATCCTGTTGAATATTTTTTTTCTGATTGATTTGGGGTAAGATTAATGATTAAATATGTTTATATTAGCGGGGATACTTAATTCTAGATGTTTTAGTTCTTTAGCCTTTTTAGTTATTGTTAGTTCCCAACTCTCATTTCAGTATGTTTTACTCTACTAATTGTACTCTTAGCGGCCAATAATTAATTGAACCTTCTCTGTGGAATCGACCCTGACTTACCCTACTACATAGTTAGGAGGATTAGTTAGGTAAATTATTATCTTTGTTAGGTGCGCGACACGCCTTTCAAATTTTGGCGCCGTTGCCGGGGAAGGTAACATATTAATTCTTASATTGCTTAGAATTGTAATTAGTTTGAGTGTGTATATATTTGTTTTTTTTCCTTTTAATTTGTGTGTCAAATTCTTGTGTATAACAAATTTTCATGGATTGGAATCATTATGATGGGGATTATTATCATGATTATTAATATAAAGGTTATGGGTACAATTCTATGGATTATCATGTTTCGAATTATGATGCATCTTATTATAATTCTCCTAATTTTTGCATGATTCATATCCATCTTCTCATGTTCCCTATGGTAAGTATTATAATCCTTCTCCCCAATATGATTTTGCAAGATTTTCTTATTCTCAAGAACCTAAGTCCTCTCTCGAGCTTGCTTTTGAAAAATATATGGAAAATTCTGAGAGATTTCTTAGTTCTACTAAGAATTTTGAAAATAAAAATGGCGTGTCATCATGTGATGTGTCTTCTGAGAATTATTATGACACCTCCTCCCAAGTTGTCTATCAAAGTAATTATCAATCTCAATCAGAGTCATCTATGTCAAACTTAGAGCTCACTCTTATGAATTTTATGAAGAGTCAAAATGAGCGACATGAGCAAATAAAGACTGAAATCAAAACCGAGTTGTTGCAATTAGTTGAGGACACAAAAAATTTGCAAAGTGTAGTAAACTATTTACAACAAGTGGTTAATGATTCTTTGATATATGGTGATGACAATGGTTTAAGATTTGATGGAGAAATTTGTCAAGTGGAGGAGACTTATAATGATGAAGATGAGAATTTGAATGAAAGTGAGGGAGTAAGTTGCGAGATTGAAGAGTCGATTGTGGAAGAAGTTTATGAGGTTGAGAGTGTAAAAGTTAGTGAGTCTTTAGTGCCCTAGACGTCGGTTTTTGAGTCTCATGTCCCTTTCCCAAGAAAACTTGATCTTATTCCTTCTTCTTTACCTCTACATCTCCCATCTTTTCGTCCTTCACCACCATTAATCCATGATGATTTTGTGATCAAGGATACTCATTTGGATGTAGTTGTTGTAAATAAGTCTTTTGTTATTCCAAATGAGGTAAATAAGGTTTCTTTTAATTTTACTTCCTATTTTTCTTTTTCTTTTGAGTCTAATATTTCTTTTAGTAAATATATTAGAGTATTTGATATTTTGTGTATTCTTATTCTATTGATCTCTTATCTGTTATTTTGTGAGATGCATGCAGATGCATTTGACAAACTTCTAAGGGCTTTGATGAGCTATTTGATTGAAGCGATTGGAATTTACTAACAATTTCTCTTATTTTTTTTTCTTATTTTCTACTAACTCATTGCATTTTAGGTTATCTCCACCACACCTATGGTACATTCTTTCCACTCTCATTATGTTTTTTTATTTATTTTGCTGCATATAGGAGTTTTAGTAGAGCGACAACGTGGACGAGGCTCACGCCTTGTTAGAGACGGCCCGAAAATATGCTTAGGGGGTGGTGCATTCCATTCACGTACCTCCTACCGTCCCACATGGAACTTATCTGTGCGAAGTTGACAATAAACTTTTCTTGTTGCTCTTAGGTAGTAGTTTGAGTCATAGTGTCAGTTTCATGTTGCATGAATTTCAATCCTGATTTGTGGACAAGTGATTTTCGAAAATAAAATGATTTTTTGTTTTTCATGATTTGATTAACATTGGATGAGTAATTCGATATGGTGACATAAAATCCTTTTTTATGGTAATGGTTTGTAGTATGATGGTTTTTCTTTCTTCTTGTGCAGCAAGTACTTATTGGAGGCCATAACCTCGTAAGTCTCATCTCATCGTTCCTCCTTCTTGATCGCCCCAATTGGGACTTGCATTTTAGCTTCTTGAGATCGATCACTGAATTGTTTGGAAATATGATTGAGGCATTCATTGTTGATTAGAGCTTTCAGAGTTATCATTAGGATTTTTTATTTTGTGTTTACATCTCACCTTTGCTAGACCTTTTGAGCCTTTTTTATTTTACTTTCTTGACAAACTTTGCATTACAAGCCTATGGCTTAATTGTAATTCTTTGTTTGTATATGAAAGTATGTTGTGAAGGCCCTTGATTTGAATGGTGGGATTATCAACCACCCTTGTATTGTTGTTGGTATTGGTGCAAGTTGTGTGAGGTTAAGAATCTTTTCCTCAAGTGTGGTCAGAAGCAGGATATCTTGAATATGTCAAAGTATTCTGTTTCTACGACCTATCTTAAGTTGCAGACTCCAATGAAACAGGTTTTTTGGTKTGACTTTGTTTGGCAATGTTTGAGTTTGCCTACGCATCGTTTTTTTGGCTGGCTTGCTATCCAGGGGAGGCTAAAAAAACGAGGGATAGGCTATTCGAGCTTGGTGTTTGTCATTCCTCTTTGTGTTTGTTGTGTCAGACGGTTCCTGAGTCGCATGGTCATTTATTTTTTAAGTGTGATGTCAGTCACAAGCTTTGGCAGCTGCTGCAGRATTGGATTTGTATTTGTATTACAGGTGATGAGCTTTGGTTGATTCTACATCAATTACGTAAGTTGCGAATCACTAAATGGTTTGCTTTTCTGTGATACAGGCCACCATCTATCACCTGTGGATTGCTCGTAATAAGCTGTATCGGTCTAGCAATACTGTAGATATTGCTCTTCTTTGTAACCTGATTAAGGATGTTGTTCTTGCTCGAGTTACTAGTGTTATGGCTCGGATAATTAGGAGGAAGGATTGGGAGTGGTTTCACACWTTGTATTAGTTTTTTGAGCTGGTTCGACTTTGCTAGGTTGACTTTGCTGTTAGGTTGTAATTGTTGTGGTTTTTGAGCTTAATGAATTTTAACTTACTTATCAAACAAAACTTCTCAATTTTTAACTTACTATCTTCCATGTTTAGTTTTAGGGTTTAACAATGAAGGTCTCCAARCTATAATCCAATACGTTAATGTTCAAACACCTGATACACCAAACTTTAGATATATCAATCACAAACTACAAAATGAGCTCAAATATAGCTACAAACCACCAAAGGCGACAGTCCGACTCTGATACCACACCAGATCATATGAACCAGAATCATAACAGGGAGATTGTTTGGAATATGTTCTATAATGTAGTAGATTAGAACTCTATTCATCAACCATACACTCATACGGCCTTGAGCTCTGGGAAACACAATCTTGGAGGATATTGTATTTAATATCATCATGATTGGTTCCCGTAAATGGCCCATGGTATGCCCCTTCTTAGAATCAAGTTGACCAGTAAACAACCTGGTCTGGATTTGTTCTACTGTGACCTCTTTATTCTTCGGCCAGTTTTCCCTTGAATCCACAACCAGCCCCTTGTTTGGGACCTTGAGAATTTTAGCCAATGACTTTTTAGATACATTAATAGGTATGCCCTTAAGAAATGCAAAATATGACCCAGTATCCTTAGTATGTATGTTCTCATAAAATTCCTCAACCAAAGGCAAAAACGCAACAAATTCCTTAGAAAACAAAGTTGGCCATTTTTGAAACTCTAAAGCATCCCTAACCTCATGCAAAAATTTTTKATCAACCCAATTCTTTGCAATTAAAAAACCAACTAGAATAGACCTAACCTTTAAATCATACAAAGCTTTAGGAATAGGGACAATTTTTAATTTTCTTAGGCTCTGAACCCTCAGTAGCAACTGTTGCTGGTTGCTTCCTCTTTTTGTCCTCTTAGGGACTAGTTTGGTTCTGGTTCAGTCATAACCTCCTTTTCATTTTAAGCCTCAACATTCGTATAGGCAATTGTAGTCACTCTAGAGTCCTTGCTCACAACAGCCTTAGAACCCTACTTTTCAACAACTTCGCCCTCAACATCATCCTCCTTCTCCGACACCTTTTTCTTCATTTTCTCCACTAGTTTATGTGTGGTATTAGGAGTTGGGGTTTTGGGCTTTCTGGGTTTTCCTAGCTGTTTTGTTGTGCTAGGTCTCGTGACTTCCTTCTCAACTTCGTTAACCACTTTTAATGGCGATTTTTTCGCTACATCCTTCTTTGCCTTCATCTCTTTCCTCATTACCTCAATAACATTATCCTCCTTTTCAACATTTTTTACTTTAACCTCTTGATTACCCAATTCTGATTCAGCAATCGACTCCGACTCCTTTTCTGGTTCAAACTCATCCAACTTCTCAGACTCCTCTAGTGTAGACTCCTCAACCAATTCTGATGAGGGAGCCTTTGATTAGAGTGTTGTTGGAATTTTAGGAGTGGTGGATTTTATGGCTTTTGGGGTGGTTGTTTTAGCAATAGAATTGGGAGTGGCTACTTTTGTTTTGGATTTTTTGGAGGATTTAGGAGTTGTGGACTTTGTGGTGGTTAGTTTCTTTGAAACCCTTTGAATCAACGACTCATTCTCTTTTTCTTTTTCAAAATCATCCCCCACAACCGGTTCCTCCACTGGATTGGTCGTTTTCAATATCCTCTTTGTTTCATTTTCAAGAGTTTCAACAACCTCCGTCTCAACCATTTGTTGTTTATTCTTTTAGACATGATGAGACTAAAACTTCCGCTGTTATGAGCACTTAAGAACAAGAAAAGAAAACTTGAACAATTTTTGTTTCAAGAATTCGAGAGAGAAAGAAAGAAAATAGAAAATGAGTGTGAGAGAATACATAGGCAAAGGAAAGAGAAAGAAATTAGAATGTATTGTGATTAAGGAAATATGAAGAAAATGGAAAGTATGATCACATAATCATAATATGTATACAAATTGGTAAGAATATATTTAAACGGTTATTTCTCAAAGATTTGAAATAATCTAACCGTTGTTACAATATGTAGTGGCCAGAATTTACAACCGTCATTATTTCATTTATTTCCCTAGTCTGAAATTTGGAAAATAAATAAATGATTCAAAGAATAACTGCCTCAAGGAATTGGTTCCCAAGTGATCTACAACTGGTCACGTGCCAAATTACTTTTCAAGATCTTATTAGTGGAAAAAAAACGTTATTTGTAACGGACAAAAAGAGGCTATTTGTAACGGAATTGTTCGTTACAATTGCAGGCGTTACAAATAACATGGTTATTTGTAACGRACATAATGTTTGTTACAAATAACTTACTATTTTTAACGGCTGCTACAAATATTATGTTACTTGTAACGGCCAAAAGCTTTTGGATGAAAAAAATACTCCATTATTTGTAATGGACACAAGTAAATGCTCGTTACAAATAACCTATTATTTGTAATGAACAATTTATTGTCCGTTACAAATAATTCTTTCTATTAAAAAAAATAATATTTGCTCTATAGGTACATGATCTGAGCTATATACATATAGTTACCTATAGTAACTCGACTATGAAATACCTGCCAACACACATATATTTGCCAAACCAATATCAACATCCACGTAGCACCTTCAATATAAGAAAAATCATATTTATGCAATAAAATCTACAAAATTTTTGCCGTATTCTCCCCTAATAATGAACAACTCGGACTAAAATCTTCGTTTTCCTGTATCATACTCCAAACAAAAAATTCCAGCTATGCCACAATGATTTATRTATGAATCTTAAGTGGATTCAAGTAAGGCGAAAAAAAAAGGTTCAATCACATACAATACAAAATATGGATACCAATAAGCATTCTAAAACTAAAATCATTTCAATAATATTGTTGTCCTAAAGAATTTTTCCCAATGTTCTCGAACCTGTTTGATTTCATTTTCATTGTGGCTAGCTTGACGATCTTGTAATGTAGTCCTTATGACAAGGGGTAAAATATTAAATAGGTTAATGAGAAGGTTGCAAAAAAAAAAAAAAAATAATTTATATGAACCTAAATTATGCAGATTTTAGCAAATGTAGAGCATGTTAAAAACTTCTGACAATATTCTATATTTGAATCTGATGCATGAATTTAATTGTATATATGTCATAAACATAAAGAAAGAATCATGTTTAAAATTAATCCTTTGGCCTATTATCATCAAACAAAACAAAAATTAAGATACTTCACATAATCACATTGAGACAAAATTCATGCACAACTCTAAAAATGGACATCTTYAATATTTTTCACAAAGCACTGCAAGATAAATGAGTTTCTAAGTACTGTATACTCCACACCAATTCCTTTTGATGTTCATGATGAACCCCATAATATGATGGTGACTCTTGAGCATTATTTTCTTCTGGGTGTTTTCCCCCTTTTTCTACAATTATCTTATTGAGTGGTTTTCTTATAAATGTAAAGAGTAMAAAGATGACAACCATTTATTATAGCACAATAACAAGGGCTTGAAGAAACAAATATGACTACTTTTAAACTTAGGATAATATATGGTTGAACTGGAAGTGTCATTTGATGGGTAAGGGAGTCAGGATTTTGAACAAGCTTAACATTTTCAACTCACAACTGTACTCAAATTTTAATTGCCAAAAACCATTCAAGTAGGATAGCTATGAGTCATCTTAAAGTAAAATCAACCAATATAAACTAGGAGAAGAACGTCAAAATCACAAGAGCATAATATAGTATGTGGGAAAATTATTTTTCTGTGAAGCATTCACCAATAAACAAAAGATGAGATTTTAATCATGTAAGTAAATAAAGTTGACGAATGAGATTTTATATTCACCCAACTTAAACATACCTCCACACTATGACTAATTCATTATATTCACCCAACTTAAACATACCTCCACACTAAGACTAATAAACATAGAGCCATGGTCAACATTTTGCAACTACCAGCTTGTTGCATGGAAGTCAAGATGATACAAATTGCATCCAGAATAATCAAGAAACCTACAATTTGTTGTGGAGTCAACTAACTGATCAAGAAACTTAGTGCAACAACCTCTAACAAGATGCTTTCTGCTAAGCATTCTTTCTTAATAGCTTAGAGTTCATTATTCGATCTTTTTTTGGATTGTAATAATGCACATGTACTAGTTTTAGATTCGTATGTAGTGCTAAATTTTGTAATAGTTTCTCTTCCTAGTTTTTAGTTTTAATTTCTCGCTCAAATATTCTTTGCAATAAGCCTTCTCGTATACAATAATAGTTTAGTACTTCAAGGTTGAAGGGCCCCAGAAAGGGTCGTTGGGCTAAAACCTAACCAGGTGCTCTCAAAATTACAATTTATAATCTGATACTACTAACTCTACCTAAGTATTGTAGTAAGTAAGGGGTTGATCCACTGGGAAGGTAACAAAAAGAGTCTAAATCTAAACTAGACTAGCTTGGGAAGTAAACATACTTTGAAAGGAGGAAATTGAACTAAGACTAGCTAAAGCAAACTCTTGAAATAAGCTTAGGAAAAACAATTACTCTAAACACCTAGGAGTAACTAGTGTCACCTTCCATAGTTAAGTGAAATGTCAATCAAAGAGTGTGTTCATCTCCAACAAATAGCATATAGGGTGATTGCAATCATGGTTTTGAAATATGATTAACATTATCTCCCAAGTTAATTAACCCTCTCAATCCAAGTTCAAACCCAAATCCCTTTAAGCTTTTACTACAATTGAGCAATCAAGAATCAAACCTCGCAATCCCTTGCAAAGGGTTGAATCAAGCACCTCTCACCTCACAAACAATGGGTGGCCAAATCCATAGCAATAAGGCTTGAGAAATCACAAATCAAGGCATAAATGGTGATAGGAGAGAACAAATTACATCATCTTGGCATTGTAAAGATTACAAAAGGGACAACTAGCTCTCCTAAGCTACTAAACTAACAAAACATGGTTACAACTAGGATAGCAAGAAAAATAAAGGAAAAGAATGAACAAAAAGCCATTAAAGCAAAGAATTTCAACAACAAAAGGGTATCAAAGAAACACTAGTAGAAAAAAATCATATAATGCGGGTCATTTGCTGCGGTTATATAAAAACCRCAGCAAATAACTGTTATTTGCKGTGGTTTTTATAACAACCGCAACAAATAACAGTTATTTGTTGCGGTTTTTATAACAACCACAACAAATAAGGCGTTAAAAATTGAGTATAGCTTATATGATACGGTTATTTGGCTAAACCGCAACATATATATATATATATATATATATATATATATATATATACTCACCAAACGGGCCTCTTAGCGTCGTATACTCGTTTGTGTACATGGAGTATATGATAAACCCTAATTAACTGACCTTCTTTCTCCTCTCAATACCCCATTCTCTCCATTCTCATTCTCTCCCCTCTCATACTCCATCAACTGACCTTTTCTCTCTCCTCTCTTTCTTTCACTTCTTTCTCCTCTCTTTCAGATCTGTCCTCTACCACAACCACCCTCCTTTGCAAAAAACCACCTCACGATCTGTCCTCTACGACGCCGCCTGACCTCAGCCACAACCACGAAGGGACGCCGCCGCTGCAATTGCATCTTTCTATTCTAAGATTAGTCCTTGTTTTCTATTAGATATAGTAATTTTGTTTTTTCTTCTGATTTCGCTTTAGAATTTTTGTTTTTCATTTTCTGGGTTCCAAATAAGGGTTTTCTGCGTTTGTAGTTTTTGAAGTTGGTTTTTTTTTTAAAATTTCCATATTCATTTTTTCGGTTTAATAGATCTAGGGATGGATTTCCATTTTTGTTTAATTTTTTTATTTTGGTTTTTTTGTTTTATATCTGAGATTTTCATTAGTTTATTTTGTTTTTTCGAGATTTTTTCATTTTTTTCTTTAAATTCTTCTAGATCTAGAGTTTTGTTTTTATTTTTTCTTTTGATTTTTGGTGCTTTTTCGAAATTTAGTGTTCGCATTCTCTGTTTTTCACGAGTTCGTGTTTCATTTTCTATGCGAATTTTGCTACAAATGTTGTTCGATTGTTTCATTTTTGCTGGTTTATTTCATTTTTTCGGTTTAATTTCATTTTTTTCTTTGTTTTTTGAGGTTTAAGGATCCTCCTAGGGCACCTCTATTCCGCTGCCATTGCTGCTGATGTTGCTTCATCACCTTTAAGATTGAAGGCCAACAAGTGGTGGTGGATAAGATTGGGACTCTTGATGAGAGCTATGAGGACTTCGATTTGACCACTAGAGAGCATTGCCAGAAGAGAAAGATTATCCTCATTGCATGGTATGTATGTTCATAATCTTTTCCTGTATCAATGCTTCCATCTTAATTTATTGAGTAATTGACGACTCAATTTAGGCCTTTAATCGCARCAATTAGCGATTTATTACTATGCAATCAACAATTCGATTAATTCACTTTGGCCATTTTCGACTGACTTGAGGTAAGATTTTTACTTCAATTCTCAACCTTTTTAAATGAATTGTTCAAGGTTATGTGGTGTGGTGGTGTGGTGTGCTTTGTGTGCTATGTGGTGTGCTGTGTGTTGTCATGCAATGCGCTGTGTGTGGGTGTTGTTGTTGGTATGTTGTGTGAGTTGGTTTTTGATGGGTGATTGTTTCCTGATTCTCAACGTGTTTTTGTTTGTGTTTGTGTTTGTGTTTGTGTTTGTGTTTGTGTTTGTGTTTGTGTTTGTTTGTGTTTGTGTTTGTGTTTGTGTTTGTGTTTGTGTTTGTGTTTGTGTTTGTGTTTGTGTTTGTGTTTGTGTTTGTGTTTGTGTTTGTGGTGTGTGGTGTGTGGTGTGTGGTGTGCACTGTGCTTTTGGTGCTGTATGCTGTGTGCTCTGTGTGCCGTGCCGTGTGTGAGTGGTGTTGTGTTTATGTTGTGTGTGTTGGTTTTTGAAATACGATGGTCGATTGTTTCCTGATTCTCGCTGCCTTGTTTAATGTGTGCCGACAGCCTTGTTTAAGGCCAGTGCCCTCGTTGCCTTTCTCCTTGTAAAGGCGATCAATGCGAGACCTGTGGCGCTTTTGTCAATGTCAGGGATTTGCTCAACCATTCTTCCTACCATTCTTCCCCCTTCCCTCTCTTCACTTGCTAATCTTTAAGGATCAATGCAAGGTATCTAATCTTTTTACCATTCTTCCCCCCTTCCCTCTCTTCACTTGCTTGTTTCTCAAATTTGTCGGATTTTGGGCCTCACTCTTCGCACCTCAGAGCATCTCTTTCTGCGGCTTTCTTCCCTCCAGCCAGATCTGCATGCCTTTTCCAATCGCGTCGCCTTTTCCAATCAACAGGCTATGACTGATACCCAAAATCTTCTCCACAAAGATCTCCAGCCAAAGTGYATCACTCGTGACCTTAAATGGGGAGTTCCTGTCCCTTTTCCCGCTGACAAATTTAGAGATAAGGTGACTGCTCAGCTCAGCTTATCAACTTCTTTCTCCCCCCCCCCCTTTTTTTCTTTTACTTCTTTTGTTGCTTTAATAATTTATTACGATGGTCACGTTTGTGTTGTTTCTTGGTACGTACCAAGTCATGTATGTTTGGTTCGTTCCCCCCCTTGGCTATATTTCCATCACCAAGTGTCACACATCCAAGTGGGAGTTGTGGTGGAAAAATCCCAACAATGTTGAGCTTCACTTTTTCATGGGGAAGGATAATGTCGCTTTTCACTCTGTAACCATTCTATTCTTAACTCCCTTTAGTTCTTTCTCTCTCAACTATTCATCATCTTCTGCACTCTTTTATGCCTAACCAATTTACCTTGCTCTAGGTCTATTTTCCTTCATATTTGATTGGAACCGGGGAAAAGTGGACCCTTCCTAGTTCCATACATGCCACACATTTTTTATTATATGGCGCAGTTTTATTTTCTAATCTGTGCTTTTACTGATTGATCGGTCCTTTAATTGCATAGTTGCGCTACGTCTTGAATGAACATCTTTTAAAATTTGTATCTCGTGTCTTTTGTTTACTATATTGTTAATGTTAATGCTTTTGCAGGAAAATTCTTTAAGAGCAACGGTATTGGAGTTTTTGGCGATGATGCCAAAAAAACAAAAATACCTATAGAGGTTTGGAGGTATTATTTTACCTGCGTTAGACCAGAGGTAGACCTTGTTTTCTCGCTGAATTTCTGTTTCGAACATTTCACATTTGTGAGTAGATACATATTGTATTTTTTCAGATCTTGTTCAAGTTTTAATGACTATTAATTTCTATATCTCAGACATCTGATTCCAGATTTTCTTGGGAGAACTTGCAAGAAAAATTGAACAATGAGCTTGTTGACAATTTAGGAAATTTCTTGAATCATGTGCTCACCTTTGTTGTTAAGCCTCTCTCTCTCTCTCTCTCTCTCTCTCTCTCTCTCTCTCTCTCTCTCACTAACTCTCTTTTGCCCTTTGTGCTCTATCACGTTGTTACTGAAGTTGTCATTGAACACTCTGTATGCTATTATTTTGGTGTACTGCACTAATTTTATCCTTGTACGCTATAAGTCTGGTGGAACATTTAGAATGCTATGAATCTCAATGACATTGAGTTTGTTGATTACCTTAAACACTATGTGCAGGAATATGTGAAAGCCTTGGAGAAGGTATCTCTCTCTATTCACCCATTTTCTGAACTAGTCTTCGCATAAATTCATGTACTAGGCTACTGGCTTGTCACATATTATTTGCTTTGATGCTATTACTGTTAATTGTAGGGTAAGTTAAAGGATGGTCTAAAGGTTGCAATGGCTATCGCATAAATTCATGTACTAGGCTACTGGCTTGTCACACTTCCAGGTAAAGGCAAGTTTTGGCATGGTCTCACTCGTGGCTATCACAGTACTTCTTGATGATTACCTGATTTCTCTTCTTATTGTGAACTAATTAGCTCTGACTTTATTTGTTGTTTTGATTGCATCATAGAGAACTGAAGTTTGGAAGCTTTTTGCTAAGGATAGTTTGAGGTGCTCATTTGTTGTCAAAACATTAGTCAGAGTTGTTTGCATTCTTGTATGCTTGCTTTAGCCATTTATGCCATCATTTACCACAGAGGTGACTTCAGTTTTGGAACATCATTGTTTTTCCTCCGTTTTTTATTGATGTTTTTAATAGTAAATTGGTGTTTATTGCGATTTTTTTAGGTGTTGAAGCAGCTTCAGCTTGAAGTTCATGACTTTATATTGGACGATGAAAGTATTGAGAGGTTTCAGAAGCCTTGGGAACTTATCCCTGTTGGTCATAAAATAGGGAAGCCACGTGCCCTATTTAGGAAATTGGTATAAATACGTTTATAATTTTCACCCCTATGCTACGAGTCTTAAATCCTCAATTTAACATTATTACATCCTTTTTATCTTCCAAGATCATAACGATGTTGAAAAACTGGAATAAAAGTTTTGTGGAAGTTGAGTGACGGGTTTGAGAATGTCAAGTTACTCAACAAAAGCAAGTTCGGCCTGGTTAAATAATGGATGCGCAATGGAGAGTTTGTTGGTGGTTTACATCCTGACATATAGATTACTTAATAGTATCTATGAACCACATTAATTATTAATTAATATAATTTGTTAATGTAAAACTTGCTTGTTACTTACTACTTCTAATATATATGCATATGTATAATCAATGTGGTTTTTGTATGCAACAGGGTTCATTGGATGAAGGTGTATCAAATACTTTTGTATAAATACGAGCACATGAAATGGCTTCAGTTGAGTGAGAATGACAAGAGTTTGATATTAACTGTAATTTTTGTATGTTTTGTAAGTTTTTTCATCTTGAATATATATATATATATATATATATTAATATATATATATATATATAATATATATATATAAACACATAATACACACACATATATAATATAACATACACATATATAATATACTATATACATATATATATATATATAATATGGAAAAAAACAAGACTATTTGCTGCGGTTATAACAGTAGCAAATAGTCATTTACGGTAGACTCATTTGCTGCTGTTCTAAATCGCAGAAAATGAGCGCTAAATAACTGCAGCAAATGACCTATTTTCTACTAGTGAAAACTACTAAAAACTACTTCAAATCAAGCAAAACTATGATAAAAACCTTCACAAATACAAGGGGAAACAAACTAGAAGCAAAAGAATTCAAAAGCACAAATATCAACAATACCCACCAAAATTGCATAAAACAAAAATCATACAAAACTAAGAGCAAACAACAATAAAACTGTAATCTAAGCAAAGAAATGAAATTACCTCGAAATTTTAGGTCAAAATCATATAAGACTTGTAAGATTTGAACAAGAATTGAGAAAACTAGGGCAATATGAAAAGCTTCAAACTACTCTCTAAAGGTGGAATGAARGAAGAAGAAGAATATGAAAAAAATTCTGAAATCTACTCTCTATTCTATGCTATGTTATTCTATGTTATGTTTCACTCTCCTAAAACTATATATACAAAGCCCAAAATACAAGCTCATCTATTTATAAGTTTGCCATTACTAAATTACATATGTGCTTCAAAACTCCTCCAAGTCAAGTGAACATTGCAGAGTCAACGTCCAGGAGTGCCATGTGGACGCGCGTGCGAACGYGCGTGAGGAGGCGTGTGCAAAAGGTGACGYGCGTGCAGACGCGTGTGGAGGCCCAAGGATGCACGGCCGCGCGTAAAACTCTACTAGAAAGGCTGCAGGTGCGGATGAGGGGGGGCGCGTGAGGACGCACGTGCGAGCCCAAGAGGCGCGTGCGGACGCGCTTCCGGGCCAAATATGCGCGGCCGCACCTAAAATGGTTCTGGAAAAGAGAGTGGCTGTGCGGGCGGAGGCGCGTGCGGGCAGGGGACGCGCATGCGAAACCCAAGAGGCACGGCCGCGCCTAAAACCTTTCTGGAAGTTGGGGTACCTCCTGCAGACGCGTGCGAACACGCGTGGACGAAAGTGGGACGCGTGTGCAACCCACTGTTGAACTGCTCTTGTTTGAACGGCCATAACTTATTGCTCTGTGATCGGATTGCAGCTTGTGATATATCATTGGAAAGCTCTCGGAGTCTATTTTTCAATGCAAAAAGCCTCACCTGCAAAGACAATGTGTACAAAAAGATATGTCTCAATGAATATGTTAGAGCAAACGTTCAAGTGCCTTAAGGCTCAACCAAAGCAACCACAAGCAAACCAACAAGTTGGAAAGCTTTAAACCAACAAGTGAACATCTAGGCAACTTGAAAAATACTCACTAAGCTTGTAATTGAGTGTACAGAGATAGAAAAAGCGAGAAAATTAAGTAAAAACCTACAAAAACCACTAAACACAAGCAAAGTTTTGCAAAACTAAACAAAGTGGAAATTTAGCCAAAAGGTTAGTGAAATGATGTCGAAAACACACAAAATGGCCGAAATAAGGAAGAAATAAGTGCCTTAATGTGACCATTTTTGGCATTTATCAACTCCTCCCAACTAGGACCTTTGCACGTCCTTGAGCAAAGTAAAGCAAAACAAACGAAAAAGAAAGAAGAAAACTATACACTAATTCACTTTCGTAGGAAACACGGTCACTTTTAGCAACTAGTGACAAGCCCTTTAAACCCTCAAATCGCTAAGAAGGACGAGGAAGGTCTCGTGAGGGTTTCTATAGAGAAGACCCACAACACCATAAATAAGAAGGAGACAAGGCAAAGGTTTTCAAAAACACAAAGAACACAGTACAAGAGAAAGAACCAAAACAAAAAAGAAAAACCAAAGAAACAAAAGTGTGATTTGGATTAGATTCCTTGGACTTAAGGGACGCTAATAAGAAGAAAAGATGTCTCCCCAACTAGAACACAAACAAAGAGTCAAATAGATATCACAAATTGTGTGCAACTTTCAAAGCTTGCAATAAATCAAGTCAATCTACTCTCTTCCTCTGTCCAAAGCGACCCTCCTTGGCGTCAAGTAGACCAAGCTTGGGGACAACACATAGCTCAAAGGAAGAGCTTAAAGAATATCATAGAGAGATTTCAAGAGTAAGGTTTAAGCACTTTGCACTAGACATCCAAAATGAGAAATTGTGACTCTCCACCTTTTGTGACTTAACCCTCAAGGTCAAAGGACTTTCCGGGTTGGGTGAGGATAAATGTAATTGGCTTGTGGTGGTATACTACACAAGTGAAGTTTACAAACACAAAACCAAACTTTGGGGATTGAGGTGCCCCAATTCACAATACTCACACACTTAGGAGGCAAGTGTATAGCACACTAGGTTTTTCCCTCACAAATCACTATACTTGAATTATTTTTCCCAAAGTGCATATTTTTGGATTTTTTGGAATTTTTCGGTTTTTTTTTTTTTTTTTTACAATGCACTTGGGAATACACTTTGCAATACTATTGCATTTCACTTACACAATTTACAACACTTTGAATCTTCATACACATAGCCTTACACAAACTCAACAACCACACTTCACTTGTCTTCTAAGTGTCAAAACATGTGAAAATTTGGCTAAGAGGCACGTAATGTGGCTAACAAGGATAGGTAAGCTCAAAGGGTGTCCAAAGGTAAACGAAATCCCAAAATTATTCCCAAATACGTTTGTGGAAAAAGAAATAAAAAGGTAAATGAAAAAGGCAAAAATTATTTGAACCTATAACCCGAAATGAATGCCTTATCACTCCTCGAGTAGTTCGGTCTAGATCTCGAATAGTCACAACAAATAGTCAAAAGGAGGATTCTAGTGCAAGCTCTCAATTTTTGTGGAATTTTTGACTTGTATGTGCCTACTTGGCTCTAAAAGAACTCACAACTCATAAGGTCTCAAAATAAGCACAAAAATCACCAAGCAAGGCTTCCTATCATGCACCAAGCTACTCCCGGCTTGGCTTAGAAAGCTCACCCGCCTAGAAAGAATCACATGGCTTGCTTTTAATGCGTGCCAATCAAAAGAATTCCTAGGAAGAGAGTTTCATGACTCGGATTTTGAAAAGGATTGTGATTTTTAAAAGTTAGACCTTGTTAGACTCTTAGTTGGGAAGAAAATGAGTTACTTAAAACTCAAATCCCATCCAAAATCCAAATCCATTACACAAAACATAATTTACCATCTTGCTTTGAAAACCAAAAGAATGAAAAACAAAAGGAAAGAAAAGAAAGGAAAAAGAAAAGAAAAGAAAAGATAATCTTTTGCCTTTTTTTGCATTTTACATTTTTTTTTGTGATTTTTTTCCCAACTTGCACCTAAATTACAAATGCACAACACATATTACAACCACTAATAAATAGCAAAAATTCAAGAAAAGGAAACAAACTTGGAGATACAATTTACACTACAATCCTTATCATCTCCTTATTAACTCAAAATCAATCTTGACCAAAGTCAAGGAAACTACAAATAAACCTCAAGGGGGAATCCAACAACTGCCGTGCAAACAAAAGTAATAAAATCGCCGTAGGGACAACCCCTACGACGCCGCAAGCACATAATCGCAAATAATAGTATCTCCAAGTATAAAAGAAAATCCTAGAATCTAGCCACATAATTTACAATAAATAAAGAGGTGGAGTTAGAGGAAACTTACAAAGATGCTTCCAAACCATATTATGCACAAGAGCCCCAAAATTGGGCTCACAACCAAGCTACGGCTCCCATAAGAAAAAACCAACTCCAAACAAAAAAAATAATATAATACAAAACCAATATACAATATATACAATATCAACAAGATATATGCAACCAAAAGACAAAAGTGACGCATTTGTTGAAGTCTCCCCCCTAACTAGAATGGAACTCCGTCTCAGTGTTCAAAAAGCAACCAAAGGGAAGGCAAAGTTACACAAATGCGCACTAGAATCGATCCTGCTTATCCTAGGACCGGGGTGGCGGGGGTGGTGGTGGAATGAGAGGCCACCCATATTGGTCAAACCCCTCGCAAGTTGAGCATCCTCGGTGTAGGTGCGGCTAGGCTCCCAATTGTAGCGGAGGACCATGTGGCTCCCAAACATCGTAGTAGTTGGAAGGAAAATTGTAKTAGTTATCGATCCTCCTATCACGTCCCGCCGCTACGGGATCATAAGGTAAGCAGGATCCCCTGTGAAGTCACATCCTCCCATTTGTTGATAATCATAGGGAGGCACCACACGGTACCCGGGAACATTGGGGCCCAACGTCCCCGGGCCTTGCCAATAAGGGTAAACACCCCCCTCACGGGCAATAGCATTGCCCTCATCATCCTCCATCTTCGGGGTCCAATTTGGGAGAGGACCCAATTGGAGCGGGGAGTTGGGGTAGTTGAGGTAAGGGGGAATAGTACCCTCATCCACCTGCCTCTGGAAGTTGTGGAACTCCGAGTAGGAAGGTGTGGCGAAAACCGTTTCATTCGCCCTATGTAGCCTATCCACATTAGTAGTTAAATCTTTAAATTGTTTAAGAAATTCTTTAGGTAGGCTAATAGCAAGGGGAGTGGGAGTAGAAGAATTAGGAAGGTTAGAAGACGTATCTCCCTCTGTATTAGAGGGGGTGCGAGGGCGCCGCTTCTGGCGGCGTTGTCGAGGTTGCACATAAGGGAGGTCCTCGTCCTCCTGGTTGTTGTTGCCTTTAGAGATCTTCGGGGTGGAGGTGGAGTGGTGTTGAGCAGGGTCGCTCCAAATGGTAATAGAGGGATAGGGCGAACGCCCCTTTGGGCACCCATACGAGCCTCATGCTCATGCTCATAGAGGTTCTTCACCGCTATAATCTCCATGGGAGTCCTCCATGGAAATTCAATGTTGGCGGGTGGGCGGGTCATTCTTTCACATGGAAGTATGCACCATGGAATATCTTGCACCTTCCAAGTGTCCTTCCTCCCATCTTGGTAATGGAGGAATTTCATCCAGAAGCAGTCATCCCTATCTAACCAAGCATGAGTGGATAGTGGGTCGAGCCCGACATAGACGTCCCGGGTTTTCAAAATCTGGAACGCTAAGTAAGAAATCAACCCACCACATTGGATGGTTCCCATGTTGCTATCATTGTGAGTATTGCGGTGAAAGTGCTTCGCCCCAATGAACCCCCAGTTGATCTTGTTTTCGGGCTCGGTGGGGTTGAAGTATTGTGGCCCATAGATGGCCCTCCACACAATATAGAGCTCCACCGCCGTTATCTTCCCCAATTCTTGTCGGGAAAAGAAAATGGGGGCAAAGATGCGGTGGAAATAGCGGATCCCCGCATGAGTGATCTCGGAGGAGCGAGAATTAWTGTAGAAATCCTCCACTCCCCGGGTTATTGCTTTCCAAAAGGGTAGTTGCTTGAATCGCCGAACAGTACCATAGTTCCTTAAATTTCGAATTTGGGCCGAAGGATCGAACCCCAATAGTTGGTTTACTTGAGAGATGGTCAACCCATAGTACTTGTTGAACATCCTAAAGTGCACCGTGTCACTCTCCTCATCAAAAGAGTACCTCGCCATTAACTCCAAGTTGAGATTTAGATAGGTGAGGGGAGGAATGATGGCCTCGGGGTCATCCTTGAACACACTTGGGACATACTTAGTCGGGATTTGCACCATAAAGAGTGCCTCAAGCCCGACATTTCCCAAAAATGACTCCACATGACCCGTGATTCCAAGCTCCTCACAAGTTGGAGGATGGCAAAAAGAGGTGGTGTTGACTTTCCTCGTCTTGAATTGGTTGAGCATGGCCAAATATTCACCCGAGGCCCGGATGTCATAGCCTTTGGGCTCAATTCGCCTAGTGGAGTTAAGGTCATCCTCCTCTTCTCTTATAGGACGGGAGCAGGAAGGCTCATTGGTCCTAACATTCTTAGATGACTTTCGGCTAAAGATATTTAGTCCCGACATGATTGTTTGAGTACCTACATACAAATTTCGAAATCAAGCACATTAGTTAGGATAATAGGAGGAATCAAGCAACACACTAGCCAAATCCCACAATTGCTTATTTAAGCCAACAACAACTCATAGCTTAACAAGGACCATTAAATAAAAAAATAAATTTAATAAATAAATAAGTTAAGCTTAATAATTAAACTTCCCCAAAAAAATGATATTTTCTTTCATAAATAGCTCAAAACAACATAATTCAACATATAAATTCATACTCAATAACAAACAAGAATCATGATGTATACTAACACAAGTCCAAGTTAAAGAGGCAAAAATAAAAAAATTCACTCCATTAAGGATTTTTTCTGCTTCTTCATTTTGGTCGAATGAATTTTTTTTTTTTTGTTCGGATTTTTCAATACAAATCTAAATTTATTTTTCCATCTTTTTATTTTTGTTTTCATTGGCCTATTAATTGCTAAGGGAGTAAGAATTAAACTTGAACTTGAATTAATACCCAAAATTGAGCATGAACTATATATTGAATATATGCAAAAATTTAAGCTAAGTAAAAATAATCAAACACACTCATCAACTTTATAAAACAAAATCAAAC